>PVHX01007116.1:0-94081 GCA_004024805.1 Geosciurus inauris | reverse complement strand
AAAAAAAAAAAAAAAATATATATATATATATATATATATATATAAAGGGCTCAGGGTGTGGCTCAGTGGTTGAGCACCCTGGGTTCAATGGGGGGGGGGGGGACCTGATTGTCTCTGATGCAGCGTGGAGCTCCTCAGTCGCTGCCAAGGAGCTCTTCATGCACCTTCGATTTGGGGGGCTGTGTTGCCAGCCTTTCTGCAAAAGCAAAGGGGCTAATATCGTCCCTGCTGTGGGCCTGTAAGGGACAGGGTTTGGAGGAGGAAGTGGCTCCAAACCCTGTCACACAAGCAACAGTAAAGGAGCAGCAAGTGAATCCTCCAGAGATGGAGATCAGAGGCTGGGCGGGCAGGGGGAGGCCTCTGCATTGGGTGGGAGTAGGGGGCATCCAGGGACTCCCACAAGCCCTTCCTGACAAAGGTGTCTCAAAACAGGAGATGTGACAGGGGCTTGGTGACAAAGAGCTGCAACCGCTCCTGGGGTGCAACTGACTGGATTCGCCATCTCTGGCAGCTCGGTGCTAACAATGCACAGGGAGACCTCCAGGGCTGAGACCCAAACGCCGACTCCTGGGTGGTCTCTGAAACACAGAGGGAGGCCCAGACAGCCCAAGGCTGTGGGAGAATGACTTTCAGTTCAAAAACTGGTCCCCAAACAGGCTGTGCGTCACGCGGAGCTGGGCTTTGGCTAAGTGAGCACATTCTACCCCTGCTCCCTGACCTGCCAGTGTGTCTGCCTTTCCAAACCTCACCACACGGTCACAGCAAGATGCTGCGCCCTCGGGCTGGAGCAGGACCGCCTGACCCTGCCACCCAATCCTGCCACCCTCTACAGACAGGAAAGGAGTGGTGGCCTCCTGGCCTTCCCACCGGGCGCCTCAACCACCCCATGGCCTGTACCCTCAGGGGGAGGTCTCGCTCCGCCTCCATGTCACCGGAATCTCATTCCCCAGGGAGCTATTTTCCCCTTGGAATTCTCAATGTCCCTCCCATTTGTAAGCACTGTACACGGACACACACACACATAAATCACAAAAGCATATAAAAATATTCTGTTTTTAAAATTTTTTTTCCCATGTTGCTAGATGATCCTTTACAATGAAACTTTCTTGGGCTACACTAGTGGTCTACTGACTTGATGTGCCATTATTTTCTTATCCTTCTTCTATAAAACCATTCTTTTTTAACATTTATTTTTTAGGTGTAGGTGGACAGAATATTTTATTTTTATGTGGTGCTGAGGATCGAACCCAGTGCCTCACGCATGCTAGGCGAGCACGCTACCACTGCGCCACAACCCCAGCCCTATAAAACCATTTTTGATCACCTAAATACAGGCTAGGCTTGGTTTGGGGTAGAGGGTGCCGTGTAGACATTCACAGTGTGGGCGAGGGGACGCTGGCACTGCCATCAGACGGGAGAAAGGCTGTAACATAACTGCTCACCAAGCACCATGGGGACGGAAGGAAGCAGAGAGGAACCTGCCGGGGAGGGGGCACCTGCAGAGATGGGCCCGTCTCCTGGGGGATGGAATCGAGGCTCAGAGGGCTTAAGCAGCTAAGGGGCAGGGCTGATTAACATCAGTCTGATTCTGAAACCCCTTCTGGCCTCCCCCTACCAAACAGCATGAAGAAAAGCACCTTCAGACAAATAGTTTTCTTTTTGAAAGATCTTTAGATTCTCAACAAGATTTCAATCTTAGAAACTCTTGGCATGTGAGTAGCCTTCACATAGAATTAGCTATAGTCAGGAAAAAAGACAGACAGCAAATTATCACTGCGGAGAGTAGAAGAGGGATGTCTTTGGGTTCTACAGACATTAAAGGGCTAATATGGGAAACTAATTTATGCTAATACTTGATAACTTAGGAGAAATGGACACATTTCCTAATAGACACAAAACCAGAGCTTACCCATGCAAAATAAATAATCTGAATAGTTCTCTATCAAAGAATTTCAATGAGGAGTTAAAAGCTTTCACCTAAAGTGAACTCCAGAACCAGATGGCTCCACTGGCATATTTAATCCAATATTTAAGAAAGAAATAACACCTCAATCTACACTGTTTCAGAAAAAAGACTTCCCAACTCTTTTTTTTTGGGTGGCGGTACTGGGGATTGAACCAGGAGCGCTCCACCACTAAGCAGCACCCCTAGACCTTTTTATTGTTTATCTTCAGACAGCATCTTGTCAAGTCGCCCAGGCTGGCCTTGAACTTGCGATCCTCCTGCCTCGGCCTTCTAAGTAGCGGGATCACAGGCGGGATCACGCCCAGCCCAACTCATTTGTACGAGACCTGGACACCAAGTCAGACAACTTCAGACCAAGGTGCCCAGGGACATACATGTGAAAGTGCTGTCAGATATTAGGAAAGTGAACCCAGCAATAGACATGAGCCAGCGTTTACCCAGGAAGACAAGCCTGGCTCACTATTCAGAGGTCGAGGTGACTCACCACGTCAGCAGGCTTGAAAAGGAAAACAAGCCCCAGGATCAGCCCACCCGACACGGTTGAGGCACTGTACAAAACCCAAGCTCCATTCACAGGAGAGCACTTGGTGAACCAGGAGCGAGGGGCGGTCACCAACACCAGTGATCACGGCAGCTGCCTCGGGCTGTCACAGGGACTGAGCACACTAAAGAACACGAGGTGCTCAGCATGGCGCGGGCACAGGGCAAGTGCAAACCAGTGACAGGGTGACGAAGGCAGCTGTTACCACAGCAAGCGCAGTGACATACTTGATAATGAACTAACTTATTCAACGTAAGAAAGAAACATAGCTGCAATGAGTGCAGCTCTTACTGCCACTAAAATTCTGGAAAATGAGAAGCAAAGAAAAAATACCATTGGGTACCCCAACTACAGACAGGGATGGGCGGCTGCCATGTGCTGTGATGACGAGGGTGACGCTTAGAGGTGTATGTGGGGCGGGAGACGCCACAGGACGTGGCCTGACGTCAGAGTCTACTGCAGGGAAACCTCCAGAGCAGGCTGAGTGTCAGTGGTGAGGTTAGAGGGGGCCCGCGGGCAGGACGGACGAAGACCAGGACGAGGAGGCGGCAGGTGCCCCATCAACACCTTGATCTGGGAGGGTGGTGCCGCGGCCTGGAGGTCATGATAGAACCCAGTGAAGCCGGAGCGTCAGCCCCTGTCCACTCTGGTGCACGTAAGCCACTCTGCAAAGCAGGCAATGTCCACACGACAGCGCAGGTGCTGTGGCCCGTGACGCAGGAGATGCTTATGAACATGCATATTCATAACAAAAGATTACAGACATACTATCACAGGGGTGATGGGAAAGTAACCCCACAACCTACTTTACTACTCATGTATTATCTGCCTTAAAAAAAAGTGTGTTATTTACCTAATCATAAAAATATTTTTAAAGCTATTTTCTTATGAAAAACAAAACGCCCATGTCTTTAGAACTACTAATTCTCTTTTCAGAATGTGTCCCTCACTGGGCCTAGTGGCACATCTTTGCAGTAGCATTGTCAGTCACAGACTCAAACTGCATGTATATGCTTACAACCCAAACGATGGAATACTATGCAGCAGTTAAAAATAACTACATCAAACAACAGTCCTCTCATAGAAAGATGGCAAACATGCTAGATTAAAAAGAAAGTTATATTTTCATTAAGAAACCATGAAAGAAAAAGTAGTTACTTCTTCAGAAAAATTATTTCAGAGGATATATCCAACCTAACAGTGACTTCCTCTAGTTGACTGCATAGGTGGGTGTTCAAAGGTACTTTCACTTAGTCTTTTGTTTTGTTTTGTTTTTTTAGTACTGGGATTGAACTCAGGGGCACTCGACCACTGAGCCACACCCCCAGCCCTATTTTGTGTTTTATGTAGAGACAGGGTCTCACTGAGTTGCTTAGTACCTCGCCATTGCTGAGGCTGGCTTTGAACTTGGGATCCTCCTGTCTCGGCCTCCTAAAGTGCTGGGATTACAGGCATGTGCCATTGCGCCTGGCTTGCTTAGTCCTTTCTTAGTGTGGCAACTGGAATTTGTGTGTTCCTTCCAAAATTAACAATGAATAGTGGGAGCCGGATATCTCACTGTTGGAGAGAGAATTCACAAATGTGAAGAGAGACTAGGGAAAGAATGTTGGGTGGCTGGATGGAAACTGCAGGCATCCAGCAGTGCGCGGTGGCCATGCCCGTGATCCCAGCTACTCGGGAGGCTGGGCAAGAGGGTAGCAAGTTCAAGGCCAGCCTCAGCAACTTAGTGAGACCCTATCTCAAAATTAAAAATATAGCTGGGTTTGTGGCTCGGTGGTAGTGTGCTCGCCCAGCAGTGTGAGGCTCTGGGTTGACCCTCAGCACCACATAAAGAGAAACAATTAAAGGTCCTGTGTCCATCTACAACTAAAAGATATTTTTAAAACATTTAAAATACAAGTAAATAAAAGGTTGGGGATGCAGCTGAGAGACACAAGTTTCCTGGGCTCTATCCTCAGTCCTAGGGGAAAAATAACCCAAGGCGTCAGCACGCACAATGGTCTCAGTGTACAAAGGCGGGAAGCCCTGGCCCTTCCACTACAGAGCAGCACTTGGGAACCACGGTGGGTGCGGGGACACTTCAGTTTTCATCTGCTTCTGCCCTGAGCAAAGTGGGGAGGGAGAGGGACCCCACGGCCCTGGGGCCCTACTGTGTCCGGCCGGCCCCACAGCACCTTCTCCCAGCAGCCCCTGGCAGTTACCGGTGATGGCCTGCTCCTCTGTGGACAGCAAGTGGCCGCAGGGAGGTGAGACCAGCCGGAAGCCACAGGGAGGAATGTTCAAGCTCCTCTTCTTTTTAAAGCTGCCACACATTTCCCATCAGGCCCTGAGTCTGCTCCCCGTCCCAGTCCGGTCCCCAGTCACTGGCGATTCGCGTCCCTTCCACTGGGGAGCCCTCCCCGAGCACCAGACTCAGAAATGGTTGAGTCCAGAACGTGGAAAGCAAAAGCAGAGCCTGGGTCACGTGAGCTGAGGGGGCTCCGGGGCTGCTCCAAAGCAACATTCAGGAAAGCGTGAGGCTGGAGAGAGGACCTCGCCACCATGCAGGACACTCCTGACTGCCAAAGCTAGGACGTCGCAGCGGCTACGTACAGCATGGCGTTATTGAATTGGGGTGGTGGTAGCAATTCAGTGCTAAGCCATCTTTTTACTATACCTGACATAAAACTTGCCATTTTAAAGGGCACGATCAAGTGGCAGTTAAGTACATTCAAAAAGTGCCAGCGCCACCACTATCTAGCTCCAGAACTTCTCCATCACACTGGATGGAAATGCTGGGGGTGCCGAGGAGCCACTGCCTGACCCTGCACAGTGTCAGCAATGTCGCCTTCCAATCCATGAACACGGGATGTCTCTCTGTTTTGGGGGGTTTTCTTTATTTGCTATCAGTGCCGTTTTACAGTTCTCAGTGTAGAGAACTTTATACCTCCTTGTTTAAATTCATTCTTTTCGATTCTATTGGAAATGAAACTACTTCCTTAATTTCCTCTTTGGACTGTTCATTGCCGGTGGCATATGAGATTTTTAACCACAAGGAAAAATCTGAGTCCATATAGATATAAAGTAATAATCCAATCAGTCAATACATGAAAGAAGGGGCAGTTCATGGAAAGAGGGAAACAGAGAATTACTATTAGCCAAAATCACAGTAATAACTCACACACAGGATCCAGCCACAGAAGTGCTAAAAAAGCGAGGGCCCCAAACCAGGATGTGCATCATCTCAAAGTATCTACTCCAAGATACTGATTAGCTACAAAGGGTAAGGTGGAGAAACCTTGCAGACCAGGACCTAACCAGGAGGTCCCTGCAAAGGCCACCTACTGCGCTGTGGCCACAACCTTGTTTTTGTGGTATTCTTGCCACAAACCCATCGGCTCACTCCTCGTGTGAGAAGACCTGAGACAAACCCGAACCGAGTGACGTTCTAGAAAAGAGCTGACCTGTGCTCTTCAAAAACATCAAGGCCATGAAAGGCGAAGGAACTGTCAGAAACCAGAGACGGTAAATAAACGCCAGGTGGGTCCTGGAGCAGAAGGGGGCGTAAGCAGGAATACCAGTGAAGCTCGGGTCAGACACACAGTCTAGCTCAGGGCCCGCAGAACAGGCCCGCCACCACCAGCTCCCCTGGAACCAGCCGCATCCCCTCGGTTACGAGCAGTCCGGGGCTGCTTTCCTCCAAAAACAACAGGTGAGTGAGTAGCTGTCGGGACTTTCTGCTCACAAGGCCTCAAGTATGTATTGTCTGGCCCTTTACAGAGCAAGCCCGCCAGTGCCTGAGTCAGTTACACCGGAGCAGCCGTTAATTTCCAGCTCTTGTTCATTTTAGGATTATGCAAGATGGTAACACTACAGAGGCTTGGTGAGAAATGGAAAGAAAACTTTATGCTATCTTGTAACTTTCCTGTAAATATAAAGTTGGTTTAAAAAAAAAAAAAACCCACACAACTGGCAGCACCCCGAGAGCCTTCCCCAGCTCCCCGGGCACGCCCCGGGCATTCCTGCGAGTTCTGCCTCACTGCTCAAGTGAGTATTTATCCAGACAAGTGTTCCATAAATGTCTGGGGACCTGGATGCTTCATCATCTCCAAGAAACAAGGGTTAGTACCTTGGGTTCTCGAAAACACAAGCCCTCAGAATTGCAGGAGAGCCGGGTGTGGTGGCACGCACCTGTAATCCCAGTGGCTTGGGAGGCTGAAGCAGGAGGATTGTGAGTTCAAAGCCAGCCTCAGAAAATTAGTGAGGCCCTAAGCAACTCAATGAGACCCTGTCTCTAAATAAAATATTTTTTAAAGGCTGAGGATAAGGCTCAGAGGTTAAGCAGCCCTGGGTTCAATTCCTGGTACCAAAAAAAAAAAAAAAAAAAAGAATTGCAGGAGAGAGACGCCCGCCTAGACCAGGAGCCCGTGTTTACCGCCAGCCCCAGCAGGAGCCTCTCGGGGACAACACACACTCACTCCCACCCAGTACTAAGCTCCGTGCTGGGCTCTGCACACAGGACCCTCCCTTGATGTGCTGCTAACGCTGTTTAGAGAAAGAGCCTCTCACCTACTCTACAGACGGATTCAAGGACCCAGAGGCAGGAACTACTCAAGGTCCCACAGCAAGCCACTTCCAGGACCAGATGCAGGGACCTTGTGGACGCTCTGTGACAAACCCTAGCTATCATCTGCTACCCAAGACAAGGAAGAGGTGACCCACATCCCGGCCCACACGGTCCTGGTGGTTCTCATACTGGTGCTGTCACCCCAGGGGAGCCAGCAGCAGGCTGCACCATTAGCAAAAACTGAGCTACTCCTAGGGCAGGAGGGGAGCCGCAGGGGCAGGGCCCTCCTCGGTCCACTAAAGGCTCCAGCCACCTCTGCTACCAGGAATTAATGGCACTGTTGGAAGAGCGGGCCCAGACCTTACCTAGGGGCCAAGCCAGGCAACCACTGAACTGGGGCTTCAGGTGCCATTGTTTTGACCCCTCCCAGCCCCACTTGCTTCTGCTGTGACGTGGAGCCACGGCTATGCAGTAGAGGCCGTCGCCAGCCCAGTGTGTGCCGAGCGCCTGTCCGAGGCCTACCCTGTGACCCGTGTCGCCAGCCCAGTGTGTGCCGAGCGCCTGTCCGAGGCCTACCCTGTGACCCGGGTCGCCAGCCCAGTGTGTGCCGAGCGCCTGTCCGAGGCCTACCCTGTGACCCGTGTCGCCAACCCAGTGTGTGCCGAGCGCCTGTCCGAGGCCTACCCTGTGACCCGTGTCTGGGAGAGACACATTTTTCAGTCCTGCAACATGATCACATTAGTAATGAGATCCCGCTGCCGCAGGACAGAGGACTGTCTCGTGGTGTCTATAAAAACGTCTGCACTTGCTACACGGCGTACGAGGCTACTCATTAGCACGGAGCCGCTATCCAGGCCAGCCCTGCCTCGACCATGCTCTTGTGAGGTAGGAAGACAAAGTCTTCTGGTGCTGCCCTGACACCTTACCGGGCCTGCTGCTCAGGATGGGTGCACAAGGTCACACAAGATGCTCCTTTCAGCTGCTGGTTTTAGTGCTCCACCAGAAGGACACCACCAAGAGAGGGGTATACCTGGCTAAAGGAAGCTGTGGGGACATGAGAGCCACAGTTCCACTGCACCTGCTGTGGCTTCCGGTTAGAAAAGACACCCCCCACATCACACAGCACGCCCGTATGAGGGCCTGGGTAGAAACTTCTCTAGGCCCCATGTATTAGTCCTTTTCCCATTATTTTTGTTATAGTGAAATACCTGAGGCTTGCTAACTTTATAAAGAAAGAAGGTTTATTAGCTCATAGTTTCTGAGGGTTGAAGGGCACGGGGTCAGCAGCATCGCGGCTGTGGTGAGGGCCTCAGGGCAGATGGCAGGGGGGCATGTGAGTGGGCAGCACATCTTCAGACAGGAAGCAAGGGAGGGTCTGAGGTCCCACGGTCTCTTTCGAGGCACACTCCCAGGTGACCTAAGGGCCCCCCCATTAAGATCCATATCTTTTTTTTTTTTTTTTGGTACTGGAGATTGAACTCAGGGGCACTCGACCACTGAACCACATCCCCAGCCCTATTTTGTGTTTTATGTAGAGACAGGGTCTCACTGAGTTGCTTAGCACCTCGCCGTTGCTGAGGCTGGCTTTGAACTCGCGATTCTCCTGTCTCAGCCTCCCAAAGTGCTGGGATTACAAGCGTGAGCCACCACGCCCGGCTAAGATCCATATCTTAAAGGTGCCTCCACCTCCCAAGACGGCCACCCTGGGGACCACACCTCTAACACTTGAACCTTTGGCAAAGAACACCTAAATCATATCTCGGCCACAGCTCCACAGTCCAAGGTGAAAGTTCCCAAGCACTCTCCCACATCCTAGGGACCTCACACTTAGCCACATGCACTGTCCAGGAGCGTGGACAGCGGGTCCCTCTGCTGCCTCCAGAGATGACTCCCTTCAAGCAGCTCTTTTCTTGCCATTCAACTGTCTCAGTGCACGACTCCCAGGACTGCTGTGTGGGAACAGCATGCGAGGCCCAGACCAGGGAGGCACGTCCCTCCTGCTCCCAGGCCGTCACCCACGGGCCACCCCAAGAGGGCTCAGCAATGTGGGAGCACAGAAACACCTGGTGAGCACGCACGAGCCTGCTGCAGGTGTAAGGGGCTTGCTCAAGAGATGTGCATCTGGTGCAGCACTGGGGAGAGCCTCGCTGTTCCAGAACCTGTGACCTATAAACCCAATTTTAAAAACCTGAGGTAGAGAGCTCACATACCACAAAACTCACCAGTTAAAAGGTGTGCCGTTCGGTGGTTTTCGGCATATTCACCAATTATGCGACATTAGCAATATCTAACACCAGAACTAGTTCAGCACCCCAATAAAGAAACCTCCCAGTCATGGGCAGTCACTGCCTGTTGCAGTCTGGACAAGGGGTGTCCCCCCTGAAGTCCTTGTAAATGCAGGAATCTTCAGATTGGATTATGAGAGCTGGGACTTAATCAGTCCATCCCAGTTTGAATGGACTGGCCGGGAACTGTAGGCAGGTGGGGTGTGGCTGGAGGAGGTGGGTCACAGGGGGTGTGCCCTGGAAGGCTGTTCTTCCTGCGGCCTCTTCCTCTCTCTGCTTTCTGATTCCATAAATGAGCAGCTGTCCTCCACTGGGCTATTATTTCCCCATCATGTGCTGCCTCACCTTGGACCCAGAGCCCTGGAGTAGGCTGTCTATGGAGTGAGACCTCTGAAACCGTGAGCCCCAAATAAACATTTCCTCCTCTAAGTTGTTCTTGTCAGATATTTCAGGCACAGTGATAAAGAAGCTAATGAAAACAGAAACTGGGACCAGGAGTAGGGCTGTTGCTGTGACTAATCTGATCATGTGGCTCAGAAGCCTGGGGAGCTGGCTTGCAGGAAGGATTCTGAAAAGTTTAGAGACGCAAACTGCAAAGTTTACAATGTTGTAAGCAGATTCTGTTATGGGAGATTCTGAGGGGAGCTCAGAAGTCCACGATGCAGATAGGAATGCAGACTGTGCTCATGAGGCGTCGGGGGGAAATGAGGACTCTTTTGGGAAGTGGACTGCAGGACACTCGTGTCATATTCTGGCTACATTTTGCCTGTGTCCTGAGACTTTGTGTAAAGCAGAATTTAAAAGTGGTGGGCTGCTGGGTGCAGTGGCACACACCTGTTATCCCAGTGACTCAGGAGGCTGAGGCAGGAGGATCCCAAGTTCAAAGTCAGACTCAGCAGCTTGGTGAAGCAAGCCCTAAGCAAGTTAGTGAGACCCTGTCTCAAAATAAAAAATAAAAAGGGCTGGGGATGTGGCTCAGTGGTTAAGCACCCATGGATTTAATCCCTGTTACCAAGAAATAAATCAATAAAGAAAAGTAATGGGCTAATTATTCTGGCAGAGGAAATTTCCAGGCAGCATGGCATTTGGTCATTGGCGTAGGCATTGCTGGCAGTTTTAAGTCATGTTTACCATGAGAATCAGGAACAGAAAGCAGTGCTAAAAAATTTTTTAAACTTGCAGTTTGGCCAGAAAAGTGCATATAAAGCTGGGACCAAGAAAGGTGTGCTTGCTGAAGAGGTCACACCCATGACAGAGATGCTAAGTACTTTGCACAAAGACAACAGGAAAGATGCACCAAGGGATCTCAGGAGTTTGCACGACTACACCCACCTCGGGCTCCAGGGTGCAGAAGGGAAGATCCCCTTGAGAAGAGAGAGCAGGTGCCCTGCTTACACAGGGCAGCCTGGGAATCGGCGTCACCCTATGCTCAGTCGCTGCAGCCCTGACCCGAGGCCCAGGTATGGGGCAAGCTCACGGTAGACCTGGGTATCATCCTTTTGCTGCTGGTTCTACAGGAATGCAGGTTGCTGAAGATAAGGGCTTCATGTCATGAAGGCTTCCACTGAGATTTCAAAGGAAGGCTGGGAAGGCAGGCAAAGTGTAACAGGACCCAAGTCCCTGAAGGTTAAAAGCTGTGCCGGTAAAGCTGAAGCTGCAAGAGAGACCCCAGAAATGAAGAGATGCCAGTAACGTGGACTGTCTGCTAAGAAAAGCTGCTGGCTGTGGGGAAGGCCAGACTAGGAGAGAGGCCACTGGCTGCAACAGGCAAGGCCAATGGGGTGGGGCTGCCCAAGCCCTTTGGAGAGCACACCTCATAGCCAAGGGACCTGTTTGCCCGGCTGGGTTTTGGTCTTGCTCTGGTCCCATCCATTCTTTCTGTGCCCCTCTTCCTCCATTTAGGAATGGGAATGTTTACTCTGTGCTACTGGATACTGGATACTGGATACATGTAACCTGCTTTTGATTTTTACAGGAGCTCACAGTCAAGTTTGCCTCGAGTCTCAGGAGATTCTGGACTTGGACTGCCCTTTTGGGCAATGCTGGAACTGTTGAGACTATGGGACTCCTGGAGATGATCAAAATGCACTTTGCATTGTGAGATGAACATGGGTTTTGGGGGGCTGGGGCAGAATGTTATGGTTTGGATATGATGTGTTCCCCAAAAGCTCTTGCTAATGCAGGAACAATCAAACGTAAAATGATTAGATTGTGAGAGCTGTGACCTGATCAGTCCATTCTGGTTTGAAGGGACTCACTGGGGCGGGAAATGCAGGCAGGTGGGGTGTGGCTGGAGGAGGTGGTCAATGGGGGTGTGTGCTCTGGAAGGGTTTTCCCTGAAGCCTCTTTTTCTCTCTCCTCTCTGCTTTCCGACTCTGCCATGAGATAAGCAGCTTTCCTCCCCTGGGTTCCTTCCGCCATGATGCTCTGCCTCACTTTGGGCTCAGAGCAATGGAGTCCATCATCTATGGACTGAGACTTCTGAAACCATGAGCCCCAAATAAACTTTTTCTCCTCCAAGTTATTCTTATCAGGTATTTTGGTCAGCAATGAAAAAGCTAACGTAAACATGCCCATTCCTGATTTGTCTTTAAATGATGGACACAGTGAAATGAGAGCATGTCTTCCCCTGTCTGCCAGGGACATCAGGAAACTAAGCAAATCCACAGGGCAGCAGGCACCACCCTCATCCCTAGTTTCCTCCTCAATCATTTCCTACCTGCCTGGACTGCCTCCTCTATTCATTTTTTCTAAATAAATGTAAATTGTAATGCAACTTGTATTAAGCACCTGCTATGACATTCTACCATTTCATTTATCCCTTTCAACACTCCAAGGGTGTGAGGGCCTAGATTCAAACCCCGGCACTATAAAGACACCACACAGACACTCTAGTCCTGAGGTACAGGGAAGTAGTTATCACAAAGGTTAAATATCTTGCCCAAGATGGAGGCCCACTTTGGCAACTTAGCAAGACCTTCTCTCAAAATATAAAACAAAAAAGGACTGGGGATGTAGCTCAGTTGAGTAGCCCTGAGTTCAATCTTCAGTACTACCCAAAAGAAATAAAACAAAAAACCTTACCCAACACAGAGAGTGGATAAATGATAGAAAAATTATTCAATCCCAGACCAACTGGCACTGATCCACTCTGTCAATCATTCTTCAAAATCTTTTTAGAAGAAGGCAGAGTCAGAGATAGACACTGCTTCCTGGAATGACAGCTGACATCGTGGCCCTACTGTCAGACGACAGTATTGCTCAAAATTAAATAATTCCCAGAGAAGGACACGTGAGAGGCTGGTGTGTGGCCGGGGCTGCCTTGCATCTCTGTCCTTCAAGCTCCTCGGGTCCAGCACAGCACGGGTGCTCGACATTTGTATATGCTGAGTCCACACGAGACATCCTAGACCAGAGCCACTGACCCTCACTCCAGACTCCATGGTGCAGTACCCACTAAGGGGCAGGAAGGCAAGCCAGACTTTTCTACCATCACAGTGAAATGGCAGGGCACTGCCTGTGGGAGAGACTAAGCACTCAGCACCTCTACTTGGGACTAATGCCTCCCATTAGGGCAGAGCACCTCTTCCTGCTCCCAGCCCAGACCCCAGGCCTATCTCTACCTGCTACGATGTGTCACTGTGCTTCTGCTCCTTGGCTCCCATCCCTGGAGGTCTGCCCTTACCCTGTCACTACTGAGCCCTGAGCCCTCGCCTGCACGGGTCCTCGAAAGAGGCCCCTGTGGGCACCACTCCTCCATTCCTCAGAACGTCCCCTCCACCCTGGCCTGTGCCACTGTCGTCCTCCATCTTGTTGGCCTTCTCCATGCACAAGTACAGTCCCAGCACCTCAGAGTCTGGCACACAGAGGGGCTGCAAATGCTCGCTGGGCACAGGGCTGCTGCCCACAGCTTCATTCAATGACCCTGCATAAAGGCCTGAGAAAAGTTAATTCTGGTGCTCAACAGGCCCGCTTCTGGAACATTCTTTGGTACACTTGTGGTGCAAGCCTGTGCTACTCTGTCCCGTCTTCTAGGAAGCTCTGAGCTGAGTTTTGTGCTCAACCGCAACGGCCTCCCTTGGCTACTTTTTGGTCACTTGCCTCCCAGGGTCCTTCTCTCAGTTACTAGCTCTCAGCTTCTAGTACTTTCCATGGTTTCTGGTTTTGCCAGGGAGAGCGTGGAACTTGAAATTCAATACTTACCACTCAGTGGAGCCATAAAAGAACCTGGGCCTTCTAAGTTGACCTAGACCTGCCACCTACACACCAAAAGACCCTGGGCACATTACTGTCACTTGGCCTCAGTCCCGTTACCAACCACCCCCATGTTTTGATGACTGCACAAGATAGAAACCCCCAACACAGCACCTGACATACAACTGACCCTCAAAGGTTAGCCAGGACCTCTTCATTTACTTTCATCAGAATTTTTAAAGTAGCCCATTTATTCCTGTCTTCAGCATCCGGGTAATTGACCTAGAAAGAACCAGAAAGACTTCAAATATTCTTCCTTAAATGATTATTGCATTACTGAACAAACTATTAATTGCAGAAGGAACTTGAAACATAAAATTTCATAACTAGATGGAAAACCAAAATCCTACCAAAAGTTCATATTGCACCTTATTTTTGAATAATCTTCAAAAATACAGACTGGACCCAATTTGACATGTAGGCTCAGTCAACGGGCAGGAGAAAGATTAGCGATGAGCTTGAGAGAGAGGTTCCCTCATTTACTGACCCATTCATCCAGCTGTCAGATCCCAAGTGCCTGCTTTCGTGGTGGGGTCGTTCTGTGCAGAGGAGGACACGCAGAACACAGGAAGTTCCTTGCTTGCCGAGTGCCCGACCTATTCCAACCACACTGCCACCAGGGAGGGGCAATCAGACTCCTTGTATTATAAGCCACATTCTTTTTTATTTTTATTTTTTTAGGACACAATACCTTTACTTTATTTATTTATTTATTTATTTATTTTGGTGCCGGGGATTGAACTCAGGGGTACTCACCACTGAGCCACATCCCCAGCCCTATTTTGTGTTTTATGTAGAGACAGGGTCTCACTGACTTGCTTAGCGCCTCGCCGTTGCTGAGGCTGGCTTTGAACTCGTGATCCTCCTGCCTCAGCCTCCCAAAGTGCTGGGATGACAGGTGTGTGCCACTGCGCCCGGCTCCCTCTGTACATTCTTTATAGAAGTTAATGGAGGGCAGAAACCACACACCCAACAACCAGGCAGCGAGAGGGATTTTAAATCCTGGGCAGGGCTGGGATGCGGCTCAGTGGCACAGCATGCACCCAGCCTGCATGAGGCCCTGGGTTCTGTCCCCAGAACCATCACCCTCCCAGAAAAATTCTTGAGCAAAGCAGGGGTGACAAAGGCAGGCCTTCAAGATCCATCACACAGTGGTACCATGGACAGATCTTGGGAAGTGGTGGGGAGGAGCAGAGAGGAAGAGCTAAGGCCTGGAGGAGGCCCAGGGAAGCAGAAAACGACAGAGGTCTACACCAGGACCACAGCCTTAAAAGAGATTTGAAGGCCAAAAACTGATAGGACTTGATAACGGCAGGAAACCCAGGATGAAGAGGGAGAAAGGAAATGTGTCTTTTGTCCTTGCAGCTTTGGGGACCAGGAGGAGGGTGAGGCTACTGTCAGGTACAGAGACCTTGGTGGTGGGGGTTTCAGTTAGATGGGGTGGGGACTTTTTTGTGGCCACTGAGGTGCTACATGACCTTTTAGAGTTTGCAAATCACATCACGAAAGCATTTCTGTTCTGAGGTGCTGGGGATCAAACACATGCTAAACACACCCCCTTCCACGGAGCCACACCCCAGTCCTCAAATCTCATTACACAAATGACCATGTCCCACAGGTCCACATGGTGCTGTGTGGTTTCACAAACAATCACAAAGCCTCTGAAACCCTTAAGTAAAACCAACAAACACCTTCTTCACAATACCACAGACCCAGGACGGAAAACCCCGCGAGGCCCGCAATGTACACAGCCCCGGGCTGCCCCAGGAGAACCCACGGACGGGTCAGTGCCTGTGTCTCCACTCTCAAGACCAAGCTGAGGCTCGCAGTGTTGAAATCTGACCCCAGATGACCCACAGTCATTGCATCTGTGCTGGGGAAGGTGACCAGGAGTTCACATGTACCTGTCTAACCCTGCAAACCTTTGTCCAGACCCAGTCTACCCAACACAGTGAGGGCGCGTGCCAGAGAAATCAGAGTCCCAGGATCACAGTGTCCCCAGACACTGACAGTCACCAGAAGATGGCATGTGGACTTGAACTCTGGGAACGGGGCGGGGTGGGAAGGGCACAGGAAGAGGCCGTGAAGATAAAACTGGGAGAGATAAACAAAATGACTAAACATGACCCGCCAAACTCACCTAAAAGCCAATCACGTCACTAGCATCTCGGCAGGCACACCCGAGCACACGTCCCTGCATCACATCCAGTAGCAAAAGTCAACTATTCCCATTCAACTTTTCTACCACAGGCCATTCCTCAAGAACTCGGTTCTCTGAGAAGAGATCAGTTTGGCCCAGCATTGCCGTCCGGAGAGCGTGTGTACAACCCTCCTAGCTATGGACAGATGCTGTACAAAAGGGATCAGAGGCCTCAGCACTCCCATTAGATAATCCTTAGATCTGCCCCCACCCAAGTCGCTGGCACCATGGCACAAACCACACAGAAGGCGCAGGCTCCCCAGATGCTGTGTTGACAGCACATCCCAGCTCAGCTGAGCTGCCGCACCAACCAGCATCAGAAATAATGGCTGGAGCAAGAAGTTCTGGTGCTACTGCACAGCAGGGTGACACAGACTGCAACAATGGAGTGTGCCTTTCAGAAAGCAAGAAGACAGTGTTTTGAAATTTCTTCACAAATATGATAAATATTTGAAGAGAGAGATATAAGACACCTGTAATCCCAGCAACTTGGGAGACTGAGGCAGGAAAATCACAAGTTCAAAGCCAGCCTCAGCAACTTAGCAAGATCCTGTCCCAAATGTTAAAAATAGAAAATAAAAATAAATAAATAAAAAGGGCTGGGGATATAGCTCAGTGGTAAACAGCCCCTGGGTTCAACCCCCAATATAAAAAAATAGAGACAGAGATTTAATGTGTATGTGTATTAAAACATCACATTACCTCACTAATATGTATAATTTTTATGTCTTTATGTCTTGGTTAAAGAATAAATTCATATTTTTTTAAAAAGAAAAAAACAAAGGTGGAGGAATTTGCCTCCAATGGGTCCAACCAACAGGTGTCACCAGCCTGTGAAGAACCACAGCTTGCCAGTAGGACTCACCCACCTTCACACGCACACATGTGCACACGAACTTGGGATGGGTTTGGAGAGAAGAATGCTTTTAAGACACAGCTCTAGCCAAGCACAGTGGCACACACCTGTAATCCCAGCACTTAGGGAGGCTGAGACAGGAGGATCGCAAGTTCAAAGCCAGCCTCAGCAACGGCGAGGCGCTAAGCAAACACAAAATAGGGCTGGGGGTGTGGCTCAGTGGCCGAGTGCCCCTGAGTTCAATCTGTAATACCAAAAAAAAAAAAAAATTCCCAAATGACAATTCACCCAGAGACGCAGTGGGCAGTAAGAAAGCCTGAATTCCCAACATAAGAAGATAGTGCTCCAAACTTGTCACACCAGTGACCTTTTAAAGAGTCTTTGTTATTTTGCAAGACTCAGAAGATTCTTGCAGGCGAGTCCCACTGTGTACCCTCGGCCTCCCACAACTGCTCTCAGAGGTGGTGTGCCTCTGTGGGCTCAGGTGTCCCACCGACCCTCCAAGACCCGACAAATGGCCCCTCTTCCACGGAGCCCAGCATGACCCCACAAAGGTGGCTTAGCCCACAGCAGGCTCAGCACCGGGAGCGCCTCCCCACCCTCTCTGGGTGAACTGGCACACTCAGCAGCACGCATTTAGTTTTATGTTTGCTTCCCCCGCAAACAGCATTCTCAAGGGCCTGCATCAGGGCTCAAACATCCACACTTACATACACCCTGAGGGCTGGACAGGCCCTGTGAGGTGTCATTCCACAGGGACCTCACCCTACCAAGTACAGGGAGAATCAATTGCTCAAACAGCAACCTTGTGAGCTGTTCTGGGATGCAGGAGGAGCGGGGACTCCTTCACCAACTTGACTGATGCAGAAACCAAGGCTGGGCCTGGCCAGCAGCACCTACAGGCAGATGAGTTTCCTCGGGCCCTGCGCTTCTCTCTACTTGCCTGGCAAGGCTAAGTTTCTGTCAAATGACAGATAACAGAACTGTGCAAGAAACAAATTTTGTTCTGTAGTCTGTGCAAAAAAAAAGAACTAGCATGTTTTGTCTCTCTAGAAGATATTCATTCATTCATGTTTCTCATCCTGTAAGAAAATGCCCAGAGAGACATGTAAGACAGCATAAACTACTTACACTTTGCAGAACTGAGAATGACAGGCATCATGTTATTAAGCAATTTTATGTTACTAGAAGATTTCTCCTCTGGAAAAAATAATCTAGTCAGAAAAGGAACAAATGCAAAAGGAACAAGGGCTTTGGAAGCAGCCTGCCCTGGGGAAGCCTCAGCTTCACCCTTTCGGCCTTGAGCCAGTGAGCTGGGATGGCCTCCCCAGCACTGGAGGGGACAGCGGAGTACAAACACCCTGAGCTCATCAGAAGAACCTAAAATTCTGATGTTGTGTGTGTGCGTGTGCATACAAACAAGACGAACTTAGTACATTCTTGGGCATGATTTTCCCTGAAACACAAACATCTCTAACGTCAGCAGCCAGGCTTTGCAACTGGCCTTGAAATATTTTTTGGGGGGTGGAGGTTACTGGGGATTGAACTCAGGGGTTCTCGACTACTGAGCCACACCCCCAGCCCTACTTTGTATGTTATGTAGAGACAGGGTCTCACTGAGTTGCTTGGCGCCTCCCCGTTGCTGAGGCTGGCTTTGAACTCGCGATTCTCCTGTCTCAGCCTCCAAAAGTGCTGGGATTACAGGCGTGCGCCACTGCGCCTGGCTTGGCCTTGAAATTCTGGATTTAAAAATGCTGAGACCTTGGAGATGAAAACAGAACAAGCCATTTTGGAAGGGACTTTGGCACTATCTAGTGACATTTACCATTGCCACATTTACTCTGATGCACACATTCCTGTTATTTTTCTCCCTGGCAATTATCTCCACTTGCCAAATCATGTGTGGTTTCTCCCCCTCACCTCAGGACAGATCCATGAGGGATTTGTTTCTTGTTCAATGCAATACCTTGAAACCTCTAATAGTGCCCAGTACAATATCTGCTAGTACATACATTCAAAGTATTCATAACGTGGATACATATGTGTGTATATGCATATATACATACACACACGTATATAGTTTTTTGTTTGGGGGTGTTTTGTTTTGTTTTGATACTGGAGATTTAACCTAGGGGCACTTAACCACTGAGCCACATCCTCACTCTCTTTCTTCATTTTGAAACAGGGTCTCTCTAAGTTGCCCAGGCTGGCCTGTAACTTGGTCCTCCTGCCTCAGCCTCCTGAATCACTGGGATCACAGGTGTGTATGTGCTACCATGCCAGCTTCTAGTTTTTTAAATCAAAATGGGATCTGACATGTAGTAAAATATTAAACCCAAAGCACTCAACTGAGGCCCTCAGGCCCAGGATGGTGCCAACCAACACACAGGGTTAGCACCAGACACTGTTCCCAGTGTCTGCTTCCCAGCTCAGTGCTCCTCCCTAAGCACAAGGAAGGCCTCTTTGGAACCATGAAAGACCCTATAACTACATGAGCTTCCACCAGAAGAAAAAAGTTTCTTAAGAGTTAAATTCTTTTTAACTTGAAATGCTCCATGGGTTTAACAAGTAGATGTTCTGGACTTGTCAAGTAGTTCTTGTTTCAAATATTTTATCTCCTAAGTATACACAGACTTACCTAACCCAGATCCTGATTTTCAAGAGGTTAAGGGAGCATCAACCCGGAGCCAATGGCAGGTCCTAAAATTTCAGGTTTGTCAGGCAACAGACACCCCTGTGGCTGTTTATAAACTCCTATTCACCTGACTTACTCACACCGGCTGCAGTCAATCCTGTGATTTCCAGGATGCCAAGGACATCTCTGGGATTTGTTTCATTCCACGCCTACCTATTATTATTATGATTATTATTAGGTACTGGGGATTGAACCACAGGTGCTTTACACTGAACTACACACATTCCCAGTCCGTTTATTTTCTATTTTGAGAAAGACAGGGTCTCGTTAACTTGCTGAGGCTGGCCTCAAACTTGCACTCCTCCTGCCTCAGCCTCCTGAGTCACTGGGATTACAGGTGTACTCCACTACATCTGTCTCCTACCTATATTTTTTTAAGTACTATAGGTAAAGAATTTTAGAGTTAAGCCAGGCGCGGTGGCGCATGCCTGTAATCCCACTTTGGGAGGCTGAGACAGAAGGATCGCGAGTTCAAAGCCAGCCTCAGCAAAAGCGAGGCCCTAAGCAATTCAGTGAGACTCTGTCTCTACATAAAACACAAAATAGGGCTGGGGATGTAGCTCAGTGGTCGAGTACCCCTGAGTTCAATCCCTGGTACTAAAAAAAAAAAAAGAGAATTGTAGAGTTAAGACCACTTAACACCACATCTGGAAGCTAATATTCCATACTCTCAAATGCAGGCCTGTTTTCTGGCCACCTTTGAAAAAAGTTAAGCTATCTATTTAATGAAACTATTTCCCACAAAAGAGGGTATGAGCCGGGTGTGGTGGCGCCTGCCTATAATCTCAGCAGCTCTGGAGGCTGAGGCAGGAGGATCACAAGTTCAAAGCCAGCCTCAGGAATGGTGAGGTGCTCAGGAACTCAGTGAAACTCTGTCTCTAAATAAAAATACAAAATAGGGCTGGGGATGTGGCTCAGTGGTCCAGTGGCCCTGAGTTCAATCCATGGGTACCAAACAAAAATAGAGTGCATGAAAATCAAGAACCATTCTCTTAAAAGGAAAATGAGAACTCCTTAGAAAGAAGGAAGTGGGCCTCTCTGGATGCTCTGGTTTGCTAAGTTGGCCTTCTGGACTGGTTCTCCACCACCACTGTGCGTCCTAGGGCTTATGTGTAGCTAATGACCCAACGAGCAGGAGGAATTACAGTACTGTACGGTGAGGACAGCAGACCGCAGGGGTCTAGACAGCTGCTCCACTTACAAAGAACATTACAGTGCTCAATACCACTCTCTAGAACTCTGTCTTGATCCTCAAAACCTCAACGCTGTGGGGGCAGCAGCCTGTGCCAGCAGAGATTAAAGCAGAAGAAACTCAGTCAAGTTCTGCATCCCGTCAAAGGAGCCAAGTCCCAAACCCAGGACCACCCACCCACGCCATTCGGGTCTCCCTTTCGTGCTAGTATTAATTCTTCTGTAGCTTGGCCAGGCTCTGGGAGAAGGCTGCAGCTTGATGGGTCTAAGACAGGAGGCAGTCGCCTTCAACGAAAGGGCCCCAAACTCCTCAGTACTGCTCATGACATTACACAACGGTGACTCGCCTTGAGAAATGAAAAGTCAAAGATCGAGGTCAGTGCCTCGAAGTCCCCAACCGCGGCCGCTCAACAGACCTCGACCTCTTATCGATACTGCTGCTCCCGCGAGCTAAGGGCGTCAGGGTTACCCGGGAGAGCTGGGCAAAGGTGCGTCGCCGCGGCCGCCCGAGCACCTGCCCGAGAGCGGTGCTGCCCAGGGATGCTCGACGGGCGATGCCCAGGAGCCCCGCACCGAGCCCACCTGATGCTGCAGCGTCTGGTGAGGATCCCATCCGCGCTCACCGAGCGCCTCCTACGCCAATGACCGCACAGTCCGCGGCCTCCTGAGCCCCGGGGGGAAACTGATGGGGAAACTGATGGGGAAACTGAGGCTTGGAGCGCGAAAGTGGCTCAGCCCGGGGGCAGAAGGCGGGGACTGGAGCCCGGGTCCTCAGACGCCGAGACCCGCGCTCAGCCGACAGCCCGGGCGCTCTGGGCGCTCTGGGCCGGGGCTGTGGGAGCCGCGGCGAGAGGTCAGCCCGAGGGGAAGGGTCAGCGGGGAAAAGGCCGAGGTGGGAGCCGCGCCTTCCGCGCGGGCGTCAGGGGAGAAGCGCCACGACCCGGCCCGCGAGCCCATCCAGCGCCGAGGACCGGCGTCCGCCCCGGGCAGAGGGGTCCGACAAGCCGGAGCCCGCGGGGCCCGGACCTCGCCCACCCTACGCCCGCAACGCTGGGCACTCACCGCGGGCGGCCGGGCAGCTCTCCGGGGCACCTGGGCAGGACGCAGGCCCGCACCACTGCGACGCTACCATCGCTCGCGCAGGCGTGGGGGCGGGGGCGGGGCCGCCGCGGCCGCGGGTCCACCCAATGGAGCGGCGCGCGCGCTCCCGAGGCGGCCCTCCTCTCTCTTCCCCCCTGCGGATCCAGCTCTTGGTACGGCCCGGCCTGGCCCCGCCCTCGCCGGCGGCCCCGCCCCCAAACCAGGCACTCAGTTCCGGGGCGGGCGGCGGCGGCGGCGGCTTCCCTCGCCTGACCCTGGAGTGCCCGGGGCCTGCCGCCCACCCTCTCGTGGGTCGCCGCGGGGCGGTGGCTGTGCGCCGCCCTCTGTGGCCTCCTGCTACCCGCCGCCGCTCTTGTGTGATCGCGGCATTTCCTCTTCTCAGGGCGCTCGGTTTCCTCACCTGAAAATGGCGAGGCTGCGAGGACAGCCAGTGCGGGGTGCCTCCAGCCGGGCCGCGCCGCGGTGGGAGTTGACTGCTTGGGCTTCGGGCCGGGGATGCCCGGGCGAGGGGCGAGGGCAGACAGTTCCAAGTCTGGTTGCTTTTGTTGGGAATGAGAAGCCCCCTGGTTCCTACCTAGGAGGCAGCTTTGTGCTCCTAAAGGATTTAGCGCAGTGCTAAAGGGGACTCGAACCCAGGACCACCCACACCAGTTCAGGGCTCTAGAAATGTGAGCCGCTGCGGTTGTTACTGTTTTGTGGTGCTGGGGATTGAACCCAGGGTTCTGTACTGAGCTATATCCGCAGCCCTATTACTGTTATTTTTTAAAGCCTCTTCTATGAATTCCTTTTGGAACAGTGAGCAACTCTCTTCTCTCAGAGCCCATTCTCCATCTTTAAAAACCGGGTCAATCAACCAACAGTCAAGTACTGTGAAAATGGTTATATTTTCTATAAAGAAAGGGTTATTATCTCAGTAATAGCCAGTATTGGGCTTCCTATGTCCAGAAACCACTCAGATCCATCCCCATTGAACCTCTTTCTCCAACAGGTTTAGTGAATGCAATAACCTTCAGGGTAGGGCACACCATAGCCAACTGAGGGACTGAACACTGAGCTCCCGAGCTTCCTACCCTAGGCCCTGGAGAAAACTGCTGGAAAAACCCACCCTCCAGATACTTGATACTGTGTTCCACCTTTTCAACACCTTGTAGGACATCCCCCCTGTATAACCAACTGATTCTTTAAATTTTGATTCCTTGCCCCTGCCTCTGTGAAGCCACAACTCCTAAGGACAGGGGTCTCTTCTTTCTGCAAGGAACAGCATCACTGAGGAAACATCAGGAAACAGGCATTTTACCTCTTTTGCTTTTTCCCCATGAATCAGTAATTGAATCCTATGGATCCTACCCTCAGGATTGCCTCACCTTTCCTGCTGCCCCTCTTCTGATGCAGGCCTACCTGAGTCACCTTTCACCTGGATGATCTCAGCAACTCCTGACTCTATCCAGGCTCTCCTGCACTCCCTGGCCAGGGACGCTTCTTTTCCTGCCCTGCTCACTGCCCTGCCTTCCCGTCCCTCCCTGACACTCCCTCCCCCAAAAGCACACTCTGGCTAGGAAGCTGGAGGTGAAAAGACAGGTTGAATACACACCTCACCTTTTACACTCGTAAATTTTGGATGGTTTTCTTTAAAGGAGAAGGAAAGAAGTAATATTAAAAGTCCATGGAAGCTGGGCGCAGTGGCGCAAGCCTGTAATCCCAGCACTTAGGGAGTCTGAGACAGGAGGATCGCAAGTTCAAAGTCAGCCTCAGCAATGGCGAGGTACTAAGCAACTCAGTGAGACCCTATCTCTACATAAAACACAAACTAGGGCTGGGGATGTGGCTCAGTGGTCGAGTACCCCTGAGTTCAATCCCTGGTGCCAAAAAAAAAGAAAAAAGAAAAAAAGAACCAGCTCTTTCACTGGCTCCCAATACCTAAACAACAATGACTATAAACTTTATGTTCTCAAGTCAAAATAATACCTATGAGGGGGGCTGGGATTGTAGCTCAGCGGTAGAGCGCTTGCCTTGCATGCGTGAGGCCCTGGGTTCGATCCTCAGCACCACATACAAAGCAATAAAATAAAGACATTGTGTCCATCTACAACTAAAAAAAATTTTTAAAAAATAAAAAAATAATAATAATACCTATGAGGGTTCTAGACAACCATCTCCTGCCAGTTTCCCTTCCTTACTCTTCCTCCTTGCTGCCCAGGCAGGATAACCTTTTTTTGGCGGAGTGGGGGGTTACTAGGGATTGAACCCATGGGTGCTTAACCACTGAGCTACATCCCTAGCACTTTTTGTATTTTATCACTGAGTTACTTAGGGCCTCACTAAATTGCTGAGGTTGGCTTAGCCTCCTGAGCCCCTGGCATTATAGGCATGCACCACTGCGCCCAGCCAGGCAAGATAACTTCTTAACCTGTTTTGAACTTTCTTCTGGTCCTTATTTCCAAGCTAATAAATCAGTGTTTTCGGGCCTGATTTGTTGTTGTTGTTGTTGTTGTTGTTTTTGTTACCGGGGATTGAACTCAGGGGCACTCCATCACTGAGCCACATCCCCATCCCTATTTTGTGTTTTATGTAGAGACAGGGTCTCACTGAGTTGCTTAGCGCCTCGCCGTTGCTGAGGCTGGCTTTGAACTCGCGATTCTCCTGTCTCAGCCTCCCTAAGTGCTGGGATTACAGGCGTGCGCCACTGAGCCCAGTGTGATGTTTTATTTTTTTATTTTTATTTTTTAAATATTTTTTAAAGATGTTGATGGACCTTTATTTTATTCATTTATTTCTATGCAGTGCTGAGAATCAAACCCAGTGCCTCGCACTACTAGGCAAGCGCTCTACCACTGAGCCACAACTCCAGCCCAGGCCTGATGTTTTACATATTAGCTCATGAGTCCTGCTAATCATGACTTAGACCACTTACCCCTCGGGTCCTTCCTCGCCCACAGCTTTCAACATCATTATTTACATACCTAATTTAGTTTCTCTGTTAGTCATCTTGATAACTGAAGCAGTAGCCTTAGACTTTTCCTTTCTGATCCATAAACTGTTGGCAGTGGCTCCTAATTCAGTGCCGCATCCTTGCTTTACCCTTCTCTTGGCCCTGCCTGTACCTCGGCCTCCACCTTGAACCCTTACGTTTTCATTATTGAACTTGATGACCTTTGCATTCTACATGTTTTCTTTACCTGGTCTGTCGCTAGGGCCTAGAAGTCGAGTCAACAAGCAATGTTGACATTGCTGTGATGCTGGACCTGGTGTATATGGTAGAGCCAACCACCCCTGGAACCACAGGGTTCTTCCGGTGCAGCCCTCCTCTTTGGAGCAGGTAGGGGCTCACTGGCTCTTTCTGGTACTATTTAAAAGAAATGGATCTTTGGGCTGGGGCTGGGGCTCAGTGGTAGAGCACTTGCCCCGCATGCATGAGGCACTGGGTTCAACCCTCAGCACCACATAAAAATGAATAAATAAAATAAAGATGTTGCATCCATCTACAACTAAAAATATATTAAAAAAAAAAAAAGAAATGGATCTTTACCTTTTCCATAGATCTGATGTTCGTAAAGTTTTTCTTGAGACCTCCTCCAAAGCTCTTGGACAACTCTCTGCTCTTATCTAGGTTGGCTGCTGAATTGGTGTTTCTCATGGCAGGTACATTTTGGAAGCTTCTAGAACGAATGGATCCTAAGCCTGGGGTGCAAGGACATTCGAAATCTGGTGCCAACCTATCTTTCCGGCTTGATCGTCATAACTTTTCATTCACAATCTCTACGTTCCACCAAAGCTGGGCAGATCCTTGTAAATGCTGTGCTCTTTTACCTCTGACTCAGCTGGAATGCGGTTCTTTTCCATGTTCACACGGCTGAATCCTGCCCATGCACCTCTGGAAAGTCACTCAGATCCCTTGGCTAGAAGTAATGGCTCCCACAGGACTGTCCAGCCCTCTAAGTATGTCCGGCCCAGAGTATTTCCTCCGTTAGATTGTTTCCAGAGCACTGGAATCCCAGCAGCCACCGCCACTTTACACCCACCCAGGGTCCAGGCAAATGCAAGCAGCAGGAGACCGTTGCTGGGTGAGAGCACGGAAGATTCGGGAAAAACTGGCTGGAGCTAAGGCGCTTGGGCTTGAGTGAAAAGAAAAAAGGGTCAGGGACACCCCAGGCAGGAGAGGCTGGTATTCCAGGGTCTCAGCCTGGGGGAAAGCCCAGCTGGGGGACTGGACAGTGGCCACGGCAGGACATTAGGTGAGTGATTGCAAGACAGGGACTTTGTAGCTGTGTGTTTGCATGTTCCTTGGGCTGTCTCCACAGGACACAATGGACAGAGGTTGGACCCACTGCAGGTGCATGCGTGGCCGCTCAGGGATGACTGACTGGACAAAGCGTGATGGTAGGAGTGGCACCGTGGGGCCGCCAGGATAGGAAGTCTTTTCTGCTGCAAGTGGTACAGTCCCATGTCCCCCCTGCACGCAGCTCTCCTCAATGTGAACCTGATGCCTCAAAGCCTACAATGTTTAGGACTGGGCAGCCAGAGGGGAGAGAACCCAGGGCCTCGCTCCCACAAGGCGGTGTTCTTCACTGAGCTGCATCCCTACTCCTGGGGGATGGGTGTTCTGTTTTGTTTTTGTGGTACTGGGGGTGGAACCCAGGGGCACTCGACTACTGAGCCACATCCCCAGCTCTGTTCTGTGTTTTATGTAGAGACAGGGTCTCACTGAGTTGCTTAGCGCCTTGCCGTTGCTGAGGTTCGCTTTGAACTTGAGATCCTGTCTCAGCCTCCCAAAGTGCTGGGATTACAGGTCTGTGCCTGTAATGTGAGCTTCGAGTCTGTAACCCCAGCACTTAGGGAGGCTGAGACAGGAGAATTGCGAGTTCAAAGCCAGCCTCAGCAATGGCGAGGCGCTAAGCAACTCAGTGAGACCCTGTCTCTATATAAAACACAGAACAGGGCTGGGAATGTGGCTTGGTGGTCTGTTAGAATGCAAGCTGAGTTTGCAGAGCTCCTGAATCCACAGGACTGGGGTGACCCTGCAAGGCAAAGAACAAGGCAGTTACCAAAGTTCAGAGAAAAAGAACCTGCATCTGGAGATCAGGAGCCAAATTCCACTTAGCTGCTAATCAAATATCTGGCCAAAGCTCTTTATTTCCTGACCTGGATAAGAAATCAGTTTCCTTATCAGCAAAACAGGGCAGCTGATATTCTGTCCCTGCCCTCCTGCTCGGGTTTTGAGACTTTGGAGACGTGTGATGGTAACCAAAGGACAGATGGGTGACAGCAGGGTGGAAAGCAGCCTCACCACTGTCAATGAGGAGAGGAAGGAGGGCTCTGAGACCTACCTCCCTGAACTCAACCCCTGGCCCAGCCGCATGCCTGCCCTTGTGCCTCGGAAGACCCTGAAATTCCTGAAGCACTTGGATAGGCATGTGGTCTCATGTCCATTTTACAGATGAAGAAACTGAGGCAGAGAAGTGGAGCCACCCCATTTGGCTGGTGCACCCTGGAGTCTGTTCACCACGCATGGGGCATTTCTGTGTTCCAGCTTCTGTTGCAAAAGGCCCCAGAGATAGAGCAAAGGCCCTGGCAGCCAGGCTGACTAAAGCAGAGTGTGGCCCTGCTGGCTGCTAGGTGAGCTGTGTGCTGACAGTGCTGTGGGACCAGGTTAAGTTGTTGGAGTTCCCAGGCATTGGGAGCTGAGGGACGAGAACCAGAAATTTCTGAAATCTGGGGGCTTCCAGAGGAAGTACAGGGGAAGCAGTTTCCCGGATGACTCCAGTGTCCGTCAGCAGGCCACCTGTATCTGCAGCAGAATCATCATGGGGCCTCCTACCCCAGTCACTAGCTCAGACTCTCTGGAGGCAAGTCAGAAATGGAAATTTTAAATAAACTTCACTCTTATTCACACTCAAATTTGAGCACCGCTGCTTGAAGTCAGAACTGGGGGCTGGGGCAAGTGTGCAGGGGCTGGCTGGCTGGATCCACACCTGAGAGCAGAGCGCGGAGGGGCTGTTGCTGCCAAGACAAAGCCCAGACCATGCCGGGCTTGACTCCCTGAGGTGTTCAGATAACTTCCCCAGACCTTCCTCCCGCCTCTCTGCCACCCCCCCACACCTAGGTCCTTGCGACCATGCCCAAGGTTCAACAATTTCAAACAGGCGGTCCTGACATGAGAGAATAAACAGGACCCTTTTCCACAGTTGATCAGGTTTCCTATCTGGGCTAAGCCAAGGCGGAGCCAGTTGTGTGACCTTGGGGATCCTGGGGGCCCTTGGGTTTGGGCAAGGATCCACGAGGTTCATGAGTGTGAATGTCCTTGTGACTGGTGACTCTGGAGGCCCTGAGATCCTTCTTTCCTGTTTGCTACTCCCCTGACCCTCCCATGTCACCCTCTCCCTTTGTTCATCTCTCTTATGTAGTCAGGGTTGACACCCTTCCCTGGTTTGCACACGGGAGCCAGGGCAAGTTTGGGAGGAAATGGGAGGGTGTTCCCAGGTAAGGGGACACTTTGAAAGCCACGTCCTTTCTCCTTTTATTTCCTCCCACGTTTTCATCCACGTGCAGCGAGGCCAGGACCTTGGCTCTCTCTCCCTGATACAGCAAAGAACCCCACGATTTTGTTCCCCACATCTCCTGGCTGCTCTGGCTGTTGCCATGGCAACCGTAGCAAAAGGGCTTCTGAGGAGAAGGCTGCTTGGCTCTCATCCTAACAGTTCAGATGGCACATAGCACCTGCTACGTGCCTCAAGCAGTCACTAAGCAGGAAGGGAATTTGGCCTCAGGGGCTGGCGTCTCCAGCAGACTCAGCTCACTTTCAAGTCACTTTCAGTGATTCTCAAAGTGTGGTCCCCAAGCCAGGAGCATCGCATGATCTGGGAATTTGTTAGAAAGGCCAAATTTCAGGTCCCTTCCTGTGTCTACAGACTCAGAAACCCTGGGGGTGAGGCCCTGCCGGGTGTGCCGTCACAAGCCCTTCAGGTGACACCAATTCAGGCTGATCTACCAGAGATGGAATTAAAACCTCACACGAGCTGGGTGCATAATCCCAGCGACTTGGGAGGCTGAGGCAGTAAGATCACAAATGCAAAATGGCGTCAGCAACTTAGCTAGGCCCTAAGCAACTTAGTGAGACCCTGTCTCAAAACAGAAACATTTTAAAAAGGGCTAAAGATGTGGCTCAATGGTTAAGTGCCCCTTGGTTCAGTGCCTGGTACCAACAAGAAAACCTTACACAATTCCCAACGACGGGGACCAGTTCCCATATTACATATGAGGAAACAGCCTCTGTCCCACAGTGGAGACTAGCTGACAGATTGTAGGGGACTGGAAACTTAGGGGCCTCCAGGTGTCACACCATCTGTGTATCGCCTGTGATGAGACAAAATTATTCTTGCTGGGTCCCACCTGGTCCCAGCTGGAGAGACTGAGGCCCCTGGAGGTGTCTTACACTGCATCCAGCGGGCCAAGGGCTGACCTGGGACTGACGAAGGGCTTCTGGGCTCCCCCTGTACCTCTGAGCAAAGGAACATACCAAGATATATGCCAGCTTCCCCCAGACCAAGGCTGGGTGTGGAGTTCAGAAAAGCCCAGTGATGACCACCTGCCCCAAATGTAGGGACACTGAGCTGATGTAATGTTCCCTAAGGTCATTCCAGATTTCCAAGCCTCTTTCTGTTCAAACCTCAATCTTTTTTTTTTTTTTTTTTTTTTTTCTTTTGGTACCAGGGATTGAACTCAGGGACACTCAACCCCTGAGCCATATCCCCAGCCCTATTTTGTGTTTTATGTAGAGACAGGGTCTCACTGAGTTGCTTAGCGCCTCGCCGTTGCTGAGGCTGGCTTTGAACTCACGATCCTCCTGTCTCAGCCTCCTGAAGTGCTGGGATTACAGGCATGCGCCATCACACCTGGCTCCAAACTCCAATCTTGAGATCTTCTCACCTATAGGTTAGACTGGTCTTGTTCCAAGCCTCTGCCCCCAGACACTTTCAGGGTCTCATTTAACACAACCTCTGCCTGGAATCCCTCTGTCCCCAGTTTGGAATGTCATCCTCAGCAGCTGATGGCTTCTAATGTTGTTTACACACATTCCATGACTGGGAGTTGATGGCTTTTTCAGGTGGCCTATCAATCTATGAGGACTCTGGCTGATTCAAGTTTCCCTTTGAGTGAACTGAATCACCTCCGTCTAATGTCCGTCTCTTATAACATGAGCATCTAATCCCCCTTAGAAGAGATTACAGGATTATTTTTAACGTATAATATGAAGTAGGAATATCTATGTTATCCATTTCCCTTCAATCTACCACCCACTTTGGTGGCTTAACAAAGGTAAACAAAGCAAAGGAATAAATTGATCCATTACCACTAGGGCAGGAGGAACAATCAGCCGAGGTGAGCACAGAGAGGGACAAGAGGCAGGGGGTGCTTTTATTCCCCAAAGGACCCCAGAAGGACCAGAACAGCTTTTGTGAGGTCCTATGCATGTGGGAGGCCCTTTCAAGAAAAAGAATATTGCTGGGCGCTGTGGCACATGACTGTAATCCCAGTACTTAGGGAGGCTGAGACAGGAGGATCATGAGTTCAAAGCCAGCCTCAGCAACAGCAAGGTGCTAAGCAACTCAGTGAGACCCTGTCTCTACATAAAACACAAAATAGGGCTGGGGATGTGGCTCAGTGGTCAAGTGCCCCTGAGTACAATCCCTGGTACTCCTCCAAAAAAGAAAAAGAATATATCACAAATAAAGTCACAGGTCAATGGTTTGTAATGACAGAAAAGTTAAATTCATTTCTCATGTTTTCAGTTATATAGATATAGTTGTCCCTTGGTATCCTCAGAGGATTAGTCCTCAAATCGCCTGTAGATACTAAAATCCAAGGACGTTCAAGTTGCTTATATAAAATGGAGTAATATTTGCATACAACCTACAGACATCCTCTCCTGTACTTTTTTGGGGGGCACGGGATATCAGAGATTGAACCCAGGGGACACTTAACCCTGAGCCACATCCTCAGCCCTTTATATTTTTTTTTACTTTGAGATAGTCTCACTAAGTTGCTTAGAGCCTCACTAAATTGTGGAAGCTGGCCTTGAACATGGGATCTTCATGCTTCAGTTTCCTGAGCCGCTGGGAGTACAGGTAGGTATGCACCACTGTGCCCTGCGGGAAATAGATTTTTTTTTAATATATTTTTTTAGATGTACATGGACACAGTGTCTTTATTTGTTTACTTATTTTTATGTAGTGCTAAGGATCGAACCCAGTGCCTCACACGTGCGAGGCAAGCACTCTGCCACTGAGCCACAACCCCAGCCCGGGAAATAGATTTTAATTCAGAAGTTCTGCATACTTTTTGAGGTCTGTCACTCCCTAAGCCAGTTTGAGTTCCGGGCCTGTTACTCCCAAATTCCTGGGAAATCTGTAAATCCACCTGTGTACTGTTAATTAAGTCCTCAATAAATAGATTGAGCAAAGAGATACACTATCTTGAGGATCCTATAATTTAGGAGATTTTTTTTGGCACTATCTACTGATCAGATAATGAAGTGAAGCCTGAAGATCCTGAGTGTGATCGACCACCAGAAACCTTGAGATCACCAGATGTCATTTCCACATATCTTCCCAAACCCACCTCTGACCAAGTGTCCTTTAAAAGAAGAGCCAGGAACCCTAAAATGTGTCTCCCACTCTCATGGTGGCCCTCATTCTCCCCTAAATGAGTATTCCTTGCTTTATCCCCAAAGGTGTCTCTCTCTTGAGATTGCCCCATTTTCCCTTGAGCATGTACCCACGCTCCTAAATAAACCTGCCCCTGCCTTTGACTGGCACATGCTAAAATTCTTTTATGTCATGGATGCTAAGAACCCTGCTGGTCCTGATGGAGATCCCCCTTTCTCTGGGAACTCCTTGGACCCTTCTTTGGAGACACCTCCTCTCCTGTGACAAGAGGACCCTCAGCGCCTTTCTAGGGAAGGGACTTGGCTCACATTTAGGCTCAGAGACACTTTTCACCCCAGAGTCAGCACTTGGAGGTGCCTCTGAGAAACCCTGTGTTTCAGGGGTGAGGGTGGATGGAAGTCCGTGTCCCACAAGGAAAGAAACCTGAGCAGCCCCCTCTGGCGAATCCTCAGGAATGATTACAGGATTATCCCTTTGGCAGTGTGGGTTCTGCCAAGAGAAAAAGACGAAGCTGTAGCTCTGGAAGGGAAAAAACAACTTTGGCCTCCTTCCCCAGAACATGTTTTTCAAGAGAGATTAGTGTTTTGCTTGACTTGGAAGAGGCCCTGGGCTGCCAGCCTGCGGGGCTGTCCACGCCCTGGGTGTGAAGAGGTGTGTGCTCCACCTGGAGACGGTCTCCTGAAAGCACCAAGTCCTGGCTGGAACCGGGTGCCTTGGGGTCTCCAGGTCAGCTGGGTGCTGAAGCCTGACCATGGGGCTCCCAGGAGCCTGGCCACCCAGGTTCCAGGGAGCACCTGCACCCCTCTCTGTTAGCCTGCTCTGCTCACGGGGAGACTTGGTCTGTCCTCATCCCTTCCTGGGTTTTCCAAGCCTGTGGCTTCTTAACTTTATCAGGCAGAGGGAGCTCCATTCAAGAGGCCAAGGGCCAGGAATCTGCACACATTTGTATGAATGCTTTCGTCCTGCACTTGGTCCTGAAGTCCCCAGAGAACAATAGTTCTCCAAGGACTCAGCTCCACTCCCTGTCACTGGGCTGCACTCCCGTGGGCCCCTGCTGGAATTGGGTAGCAAGCACAGGCCACGACAGGCCAGCTGTGTACCTCGCTGGCCTGCAACGTTGGCCACTCCACGCCACCTCTCTGACGATACCCAACTGGCCGCCTCCAGGGAAGAGAGAAAATGGTTATGAGGGTCTGTGGCTCACAGGGTCCTGGAAAATTATCCAAAGCCACCAGCCCTTGGTTTGCAGCTCGGAAATGGTCAGAGGGTGGGAAGTAAGTAGAAGAGATGGGGGTGCCCACATCCAGACACACCCCAGAGTTAGAGCAGAGAGCATCAGCGTGGAAGAAACTTAAAGATCAGCACGCCAACCCCCCCAATTTTATAGAAAAGGGTCCAGAGGGGTTGAAGCAGCTGCCCAAGGTCACACAGAATCGTAGCTCAGCAGCTCTATCCGGGGCTTTCCTGACTCATTACCCAGGCTTGGGCACCTGTAGGGAAAGAGCCCCCAGTTCTTGCCCTTCCTCACCCCGAGTCTGCTCCAGGAGGGAGGGCTGGGCCTCCTCAGCAGCGCTCAGAGCTACATGTCTGCTCTGTCTTCCTTCCTCTGGACCAGGCTACCCTGGAGGGACCAGCAGGGGCGGGACCATAGAGATCCTCCGTCTCAACCGCGGCCTCAGCCTTGGCCCTCCAGCCCTCCGTCCTGCCTTGTCCCAGTGCTGAGAAAACCCCCGCCTGGATAACTGGGGCTGTGCGCAACCCTGGCGGGGTTGGCGAGCCAGGGCAGGTTCTGTGCTGAGGGCTGTCCCAACTTTCCCAGGCTTGAGCCCAGGGTGGCCCTTTATGGGTAAGAGATGTGGGGTGAGGGGTTAGGGATATAGGCCCTGTCCCTGCGTGTCCCTGCCAGCCACCACGGGCCGCAGCTGAGCTTGGGCCTAGTGATGGCACAGCCCCCGCTATTTCTGACCCCCCACCACCAAGAAAAGCCCAGAAGCCTCATTCAGCCAAATTCAGGCTTCCCATGGGGTTGGACAGGGCTCAGGGGAATGAGGCTCCGTGGGGACAAATGACCTCCCCAGCTCCTTGCAGTCTTCTCTTAGGTGCTTGTATCCCTGCGTCAGGCAGGAGTGGGGACTGAGGAGCCAGCCAGTTCACGTTCCACAGTTCCTACGTCCCCTGGAGCTTCAAATAAGACAGCTCACTTCTGAGGCTAGTATGTAGTAGGTGCTCAATAACTGCAGGCCCCTTGTCAAAATAGTAAATGAAAAATTCCAGAAGTAAACAAGTCATAAAGTTTAAATAACTTTTTTTTTTTTGGTAGCAGGGATTGAACTCAGGGGCACTCGACCACTGAGCCACATCCCCAGCCCTGTTTTGTGTTTTATGTAGAGACAGGGTCTCACTGAGTTGCTTAGCGCCTCGCTGTTGCTGAGGCTGGCTTTGAACTTGCGATCCTCCTGTCTCAGCCTCCCTAAGTGCTGGGATTACAAGCGTGAGCCACTGTGCCTGGCTAAGTTTAAATAACTTTGATAACAGGATTGTTATCATCATTCTACTTGGTTATTAATCTCTTCTTGTGCATAATTTATTTATTTATTTATTTTATTTTGCGATACTGGTGATTAAACTCGGGATGCTCCACCACTGAGCTGTATCCCCAGCCCTTTTTATTTATTTTTAAATTTTTAAAATATGTTCTTTTGAGTTGTACATGACAGTAGAATGTACTTTGACAACATTATACATACATGGACCATCTTATTTTCTGTTTTAAGACAGGGTCTCTCTCCGTTGCCCAGGCTGGCCTCTAATTTGCCATCCATCTACCTCAGTTTCCTGAGTCTCCAGGGATGCAAGTATGGGCCTCGATGCCCAGTTCTGTGCCTACGTTACACATTAAACTTTATCATAAATAAAGCAATGTGTGTATGTGTAGGGTTGAACACCGTCTGTGATTTCAGGCATCACTGGGGGTCTTGGAACCCTCTGCAGTTAATGGGGACCTCTGCATTTGAAAGAATGAATGAATGCATGAACTGAAAGGAAGCCTGGAGCGGGGCGACCAGTTCAAAGGCATCAGCCACCTCATTTCGTGTCCCCCACGGTGCTGTTACTGTCAGGCTGTGACTCCCACTAGGGTGGATGATGGGTTTCCCTTCCTCTTCATGGCACTGGGCTTGGGGATTCTAGACAGTTAAACAGGAGGGAAGGGTCCCCGGGCAGCTGCAGAGAAAGGGTTCCCGGCTCCATGAGAAAGATGCTAGAAGAAATAGCCCCTCTGCCTCTAGACATCGCCACATCCTGAACTTGAACTTGGTAGTGTAGCCCTTTTGTGGCCACAAGAGCTGCTGGACTGAGGTTGGAGCCAGTTGCGTGAACCATGCAGCCGAGGTCCTGAGCACTTCCCTGAGCTGCTGGTCTCCCCATGCCAGCTGCCCACACTGCCTTGGGACTTCTGTCTGTGGAACAAAGGTCCCTGTCCATGACACAAACTGCAGCTGGGGTTTCATACTCACAGTCAAACATGTCGTACCTGACCCACCCCCAACTCCCACAGCACTGCTCCCTGCTTCCAGGCAGCAGGAAACCTGCCCCCATGCCCAGGGCCCACGTGGCTCTAAGGACCGGAGATGAACCAGGCTCTGTACCTGCCCAGGGAGGGGTGGTCACAACTTGGTGGGCAAAAGCTGAGGATATCTGGAGATAGACTAACGGTCCTGGGCCTACAAGAAGGACTCAGTGGTATTTGAAGATGCCAGGAATTTTGCAGACAGACAAAAAAAAAAAAAAAAAAAGTGTTCCAGGCAGAGATGAGGCGTCACTTGTCACTTTCTTGGAGAGCATTTGATCAGGCACAAGTTAGGCCCATTGCGGGAACAGTGGGCAGGGACTGGGAGAGAGGAGGAGGCCAGGCTGGGGTCCTGAGTGCCTCACCTGTGTGTTAGATCCACTTAAGTTTTAGGCAACACAGACATTTTGGATCAGAAAAGCCCGAGTGTGCAAGAGAGAAGGGATGCGGGTCTCACCTGGGTAGGGGCTCTGGGGAGAAATGGGGAGCTGGCAAAAGAGGCATTATGGAGGCCTCATCATGGGACTTGGTGACCGAGGGAGAGTGAGGACAGAGGAGGGCAGGGGTGTGATGGCTAGGTTCCTGGTGTGCGGGAGGAGGGATGGGTCAGGAGTCCTGGAGCAGAAGCTGTGTGGCCAGCCTTCAAGATGGCGCCGATGACCCCACCTCAGATAGGCACATCCTCACACTGCATCGTGGGGTCTTTGTGACCACCAGGATATGGCTGAGGGGCTGATATGTGACTACCAAAGCTAGGTCACGAGTGACACTGTGACTTCTGCCTTACCCTCACTCATAGATCACCAGTTTGGGGGGAAAGACAACTGCCATGTTGTGAAGACACTTGGGTGGCCTTACGGAGAAATTCCTGAGGCACAGGAGACCTTGTGCCAACAGCCAGGAACTGAGCTGTCCTGCCCAGAGCCATGAGAGGGAGCAGTCATGAGTGGAGACTCCAGCCCCACTAGAATCTTCGGAGGATACAGCCCCAGCTGCCATTTTTATTTTATTTTATTTTATTTTTTTGATACTGGGGATTGAATCCAGGGGCGCTCAACCTGTGAGCCACATTGCCAGCCCTTTTTTATATTTTATTTAGAGACAGGGTCTCTAATAATTTGAGTTGCTTAGGGTCTCGATAATTTGCTGAGGCTGGTTTTGAACCCTAATCCTCCCACCTCAGCCTCCCCAAACTGGGATGACAGGCGTGCACCACTGTACCTGGCTCCCAGCCACCATCTTCACTGTCACCTTGAGAGAGGCATTGAACCAGGACCAGCCAAGCTACTTCTAAATCTCTGTCCTTCAACAACTGTGAGATAATAATTATTTGTTATCATCAGGCACAGTCATGCACACCTGTAATCCCAGGTCTGGAAGTCTGAGGCAGGAGGATGCAAGTTTGAGGCCAGCCTGGGCAACTTAGTAAGACTCTATCTCAAAATAGAAAACAAAAATAGGGCTAGGAGTGCAGCTCGATGGAAGAGTGCTTGCCTATCATGGGCGAGTCTCTTAGTTCACTGTCCAGTACAGAAAAAAAAGGTTTAATATACACATACATCTTTATTTATGCCTGTTCTGTGAAATCTTATTCTTCTAACTGCCCTTTCTGGGATAAGGGAGAATTATCTTTTTTTTTTTTTTTTGGTACTGGGGATTGAACTCAGGGGCACTCGACCACTGAGCCCCATCCCCAGCCCTATTTTGTGTTTTATGTAGAGACAGGGTCTCACTGAGTTGCTTAGCGCCTCGCCATTGCTGAGGCTGGCTTTGAACTCGCGATTCTCCTGTCTCAGCCTCCCTAAGTGCTGGGATTACAGGTGTGTGCCACTGCGCCTGGCTAAGGGAAGATTATCACTAGTATTGGGTTGGAAGCTTTCCCAGCCACGGGTCTCATTTCTCATTGCTGCTTACAGAATATTTTCACATTAAAAAAAAAAAAAACTTTATTATTGCAGCCACCCCTAGAAGATGGTTATAATCGCTGTTCTACAGATGGATAAACTGAGACTCAGGAGAGTCGAGTGACTAATGCAGTTTGTCAGTGTAGAGCCGGAACCAGATAAGGCTGTGGGTGGGTCCACAGCCTGGCGAAGCACAGAGTGGGTCCCCAGCACAGCCTGGGCCTGGGTGGCCATGGAGTAGATCCAGCTCTGGCCTCTTGGCTGGCTGCCAGAGCAGGTCCTCTCGTGGACCTCTCTAATGGTACCCCTGGCGCATACAGTGATTTTTGTGGGTCCAGCCTGTCTCTGGCACCCTCCTGGGCTAGGTTTTTCAAAACCTGGCTTCCTCCCCTTCCCTGGGGCTCCTGCTCAGAACTCTAGGAACGCTTAAGGGGAAGGGTCATCCCTGGTGATGGCCAGGCCCGGGGCCTTGCCGTGGGCGTGAATCTGGCAGCCAGGCCCTACCTAACCCCATAAGTCTGACCACCTCAGTCCCCAAGGGTCTGTGGGAACCGCGGTCTTCCACGTCTCTCTCGACATCGGGACAGAAAAGCCCAGAATGCCAGGCCCCGAAGGGACAGGACAGCTCATCAAACCCAGGCCTCCACATACTCCGCTCACCTCGGCCACAGCACCTGCCACCTCCCAGGGCAGCGCATTCATCTTCAGGTACCCCCACATCCTGTTCCCCCGCATGAGCCCACACATTTCCCAGGAAAACTCTCTGGGGGGGCAGCAGAGCTCCATTTTGTAGCTCGCAAGGTGGACTGGGAGCCAGAGGCCCTGCCTGAGGGCACAGGGAAGGCGCGTTTTCAGGCGCCCACACCTGTGTCTTCCACCACAGAGCGTCAGCACCTCTGTGCCCAACATGGTACAGGTATGGTTTGTCCCCCCAAATTCATGCAGGAGTGTGATCTCCAAAGTCTTTTTTTTTTAATTTTTTTTAGTTGTTGATGGATCTATATTGTATTCATTTGTTATTTTTATGTGGTGCTGAGGATCGAACCCAGTGCCTCACGCATGCTAGGCAAGCACTCTGCCACTGAGCCACAGCCCCAGTCCCCCAAAGTCTTATGATAATAGTGTTGAGAGGGTCAAAACTTGATCCAGCTCTCCTTCAGAGGTGGGGCCTGGCGGAAGTGATTAGATTAGATAAGGTCATTAGGGTGGCCCCCCTGATTTAATCCAGGTGGTTTTATAAGGAGGGGGAGAGAGAGACCATCCTGAAGGGGCTCAGCGGAGAACTGAGCCAGGGGAGGACCCTGCCATGGCCTCTCCTAGCAGATGAGCCCTGCGGGGACCCGGCTTTAGCTGAGGTAGGGACGAGAGACCCAACTGAGGCAGCTCTTCCCCTGGGCCCCTGTGAATGGCACAGCTGGAGATGCCCTCTGGCTGCAGAGAATGGTCAGATATTCTGGGATATCTGGATTCTGGCTCGCAGTGGGCCATCAGAGTACTGGGACTGAATGTTCCCCAGAGACAGAGCTGGAAAGCAGAGAAGCTGGAGTGGGGCTGGGTCCCATCAGAGGCCGCACACAGACACGCGAGGATATGGAGTGTGTGCACACGTGGGCACACGGCCCCCTCACGTGCAGCCACAGGCAGAGAACTCTGGGAAGACGCAGGTCTGGTGACCCGCATCCAGCAGAGGCATTTTGACCCCCAGCCTTCTCTGAGCCCCTTCGCTATCTGAGCGGCAGCCTGGGCAACAGGAAGGCATGTGGGGGGGGGGTGCGCACGTGTGTGTGTGTGCACGTGTGTGCCCGTGAGCCTGCCTGGGAGCACGCGTGTGCCTGTGCTGCGGGCTCAGTGGGCTGCAGACCTGGGTGCTCATTAAGACTCTGCCTTGGGCTGGGGCTGGGGCTCAGTGGTAGAGCGCGTGCCTAGCGTGCATGAGGCACTGGGTTCGACTCTCAGCACCATTTATTTCATTTATAAATAAATGAAACAAATAAAGGTTCATCAACGACTAAAAAAATATTTAAAAAAAAAAAGACTCTACCTTTACCAGCCAAATCTTTTTCTTCCCTGAGCCTCAATGTGTTCATCTGTAGAGTGGGGGGCAAGAGTGTCTGCTCCCAGGGCTGAGTCCCAGCTTAGGGACCCTTGCAGGGCCACCTCCACAGAGAATGAAGCCAACTCCCCTCTGCGGCCTCTCCTGTTCCCCAGGAACCTCACTCAACTTCTGCTTTCTGCACAGGGAGGGAGGGGGCTGGTGCTGTTACCTAAGCCTGCAGGCCGCTGGCCTCCCAGGGTGAGCTGCCACCTGACCTGCAGCCCCTCCCCCAGGGCCACTGCAACCTGACTCCCCAGCCCTCGGTTCTCAGGAAAGCAGAGACTCTCCAGGTGCAGAAGCCAGCCAGGTGCTCCTGGGAAGGGGGGGCCACGTCCGAAGACGGCCCTGGCCGCCTCCATCAGACAGGACTGTAGGGCAGGGCTGAAGACTGGACTCCAGGCCCATTCCAAACATCTGGGAGGGATCACCAGAACCCAGGAGGGTCTGAGCCATATTGGATGGAAAGCTCTGGGCTGAGATGGAGACAGGACCAGGGGCACCAGGGCAGGCGTCACCCTGGGAGCTGTGTCACCTCAGGAAATCCTTCTCTTAGGACTACACCAGCCAGCTCCAAGGGCCCCCCTAGCACAGGCAGGGGCACCCTGGCCACACCTGGTGCACAGAGGGGCTTCTTCCACTGCAGAGAGTATCTCCAGCTGGCTGGGCTCTGTTCTGCATCACCCACCACCCACTTGACCTCGGGCTCCCACGCAAAACACAGGGACGTGCCACCCGCAGCCTCCCCAGTTACCACACTCACTGAATGTCCCTGGGCTTTCCCAGGGAGGAAGATTGATGGGAAGGGGTATTTGAACCTGTCTCCCTTTCCCCAGGCCCCTGAGAGGTCCTGCTCCCTCCCCTCCTCTCATCTGAACCAGTGAGGAGAAGGGGCAGATGGGCAGATGGGCAGGTGGCCATCTTCCCTCCCAAGATGAGAGGGACACAAGCTCAGGTGCTGTGATTAGAGATGCACCTGCTATCTGCCCTCTGCCTCAAGAGGGCGGAAAGGGGAGGGGGGCGTGCTCTGGGCTCCTTTGCGGGTGGAGTGGAGCTTTCATGGCCGGGATCCTTCTATGCACCTGCAGCCTTGGGAGGTGGAGAAGACGGCCACACCCAGGTGTGGGGGACACACAAAAATAAACTGTTGGCGCAGTGCCTTGGCAACCACAGGAATGCCCTGGCCAGGTGAGGGGCAGGGGAGCAGCCTGTCACATGGCAGGCCAGGAGATGTGGAGAGGCCCGGCGCACCCTTGGCAGAGATTTCAGCCATGTGAAAGGACCAGCTCTGCCTGCCACGTGTCCTGCCCTCTGCACAGGGGCACCCTCACCCCAGAAGACCCAGGGCTCGGTGCTGTGATCAGACTCCCCATTCTGCGTACAGTAAAACAAGCAGAGAAATCGTGCAGTGTCCTCTGTCAGCCAGGGATCCAGTCCAATCCTTGGCCGCGGTGGCCTTTCCACGCCCGCCTCTTCTTGTTGGCCTTGGGTACCCTTTCATGTCCCTTGGGAGTCAAGCCAGGCTGTGCGCTTCTGCTCCTGGCATACACTGTTCTCTTGCCTGGAACACGGTTCTCCACATTCCAATCTGGAGAGGCCTGGTCAGGGCCAGGCTCAGTGGCTGCCTCTCCCGAGAGGACTTACCGAGGTCCTGCAGGGCCAGCTGCCACTCTGCTGTCTTCTTGGGTGGGAGCAGATGCCTCTCCCAGAGAGGAAAGTGCTTGGTGCCTCCCAGGGTCACTGTGGGTTCCAGGCTATGCTGGGACCAGGCCTTGGTTACGTCTGTCCTCAGCCCCTGGGTTGAGACCAGATGTAGCAGGTGCTCAGTTAACTATTTGACGAGGAAGTGAGTGAAAGGGTGACATGAGGGTAGTTGGTGCTCAGCCTGCTGGGATCTGTGGCCCTTGACTGTGAGTCCCTTGTGGGTCAGGTGGACAGTTCATCTGGGCTCAGAGCACCAAGTTGTGGTTTCCAAGCCCAGGCCAACCTTGTGCAGATGCCCAAGGCAATAGACATGTATTGAGCACCCGCTGTGTGTATCCCCCACAGAATTCTCTACTCGCGCCCACCTGGCTCTCTGCTCCTGTTTTTCTGTCCACCTGGAATGCCCTTTGCCCTGGTATTTTCATGGCCACTCCTTGGATTCCTTCGGATCTTAGCAAAAACTGTCACCTCCTCAGGGAAGCCTTCCTTGATCGCGCCCTCTAAACCTCTCTCGTCTTGTTTGAATGGGATGCACTGGGCTCTCCTCTTATATTTTCTCTCAGATTTTAGTTCGTATCTCAAATCGCACATTTTCCTCGTCTCTGTCCCCTCCAGCTCTTCCAAGGCAGGCAGCTGGCCACCTTGCTCAGTCACGTGCCTAGCACGTGGCACCTGGCGCAGGATTTGACCCACAGTAGGTGCCGGGTAAGCTCTTCAGTAACTGAGTGAATGCTAAGCTTCAGGGCTGAGGACCCAAGCCAGGCGGTCCTGTCCTTGAGGAGTCTGCAGGGCAGCCTGCAGAGGCAGCCCGGAGCCACCAGAAACAGAGAATGAACCTCAGTTGGCGGAGTCTCCTCAGCACCCGCAGAAGCTGCCCTGTTGGGCATCATTGCGTCAGGTGCCACGTCTCTTGCTCTAAGGTCCAATCCCTCTACATTTGAGATTCTTATGTCCTCTGTGCAGGTGAGGAAACAGAAGGTCATAGCTGTTGGGAAACTGTCCCCAAGCCAAACACAGCAGCCTGTTTTGCCCTCTCTTCCACATACACACCTCCCCTCTGCCTGGCGAGCAGGGTTCTTCCTCTTCAGAGATGAGGACTGGGGGCTCAGAGAGGTCAAGTGACTGGCCTGAAGCCCCACAGCCAGGGAGAGGCCGCTGGCACCCTGGGGGCCTCCCGGTCACAATTCCAGACCCTTCTCTGAGGCCCCCGGCCTGGGAGTGTGGGTGGGTGGGTGGCTGACGCCTCTCTTGAGATTCTCCACGGTCTCCACTCCTCTCTTCCCAGAGCCCCAGGCCAGCTCCCCTCTGACCACAAGATCAAAGTGCCCCAAATGGCACCTGGCCCCATGCCCTGCCTGCAGGAGCAACGCCCCCCAGCCTCCACTCCCAGCGGGGCTCCGTCCAAAGTGCCATTTCTCCTTTGTGTGACATCCGAAGTGCCATTTCTCCTTTGTGTGACATCCGAAGTGCCATTTCTCCTTTGTGTGACGTCCTTTCCCTCCTGCGGGGCACTGCTGGCTCAGCTTACTGTCTTCTGAAGCTCAAGCTCAGGCACCTCCTCCACACAGTCCCCTGCCCACTCAGGGATCAGGGTCCCTTCCTGAGAAGGTCCAGCTGAGTCACCTGCTCCAGAATTGGGACATGTTTTCTGGGAAGAGCTGAGTGAGGTGTCTGAGTGCGGTGAGGGTATCGGGGTGTCATGGCATTGACCACGCAGCCAAGGGGGCGATGGCGAGGGGGCAGGGGCTGCAGGCGCTGCTCACCATGGGGGCCGAATGTGGGGACGGGTGGCCCAGGGGGCCCCTCTGGGTTCTCCTCTTCCATGGAGACCCCAGGCTGCAGATGGGGCCAGGCAGGGTCCGGTGTGTCCCATGGTCGGTACCTGGTCCACCTGCTGTCTTGCAGGCTCCTGGTCTCTCCCGAGCTTCCCTCCATGGTGGGAGGGTTTGGAGAGCTCCCGCGCACCTTCCTCCAACAAGGTGTGACTAAAGAGGACCCGGTGACTCCCCAGGTGCAGTTGAGAGGAGTCTGGAGAGCAGCAGCTGCCAGGTTGCAGGGGGCTCCTCTGAGTGGGCTCCGGTGGCCCCCTAGGAGCCTCTGCCTGGGCTCCTCGTGATCCTGTCACCCAGCTGACTCTTTCCAATGACCAGGATCAGGAGAGCCGGCTTGTGTGCTGGCTGTCCCAGGACCATTGGCTCTGAGCTCTTAGTCAAGTAACTTCTCTCTGGGCCTTGGGTTCCCACATATGGTACAGAGTTGGCCCAAGAATCTTTTCCCACGTTGTCTCCGTGTTGTAAGTGTGGCCTGTGGGGCCGACATTCTCTGAACAAGCTGCATCTCTGCATCTGCAGACCAGCTGCACAGACACTGCGACTGCAGAGAGATGCAGTCTTGCAAGTTGAGAGCTCACAGGACCTTGGGCTGTCTGAGACCCTTTGGTAGCCATTTTACTCCGTCTCTGTATCTGACCTGCAATCCTGTGACTCCCAGGTAAGATTCTAGGAATGTACTCTAAGTTTACAGACCTAGACCCCCCACCAACCCAGAAGCCAAGAAAGTGAGGAGAGAGCCTCTGCAACCCCAGAGATTTCCTTGCTCTGCTGTACCCGCTTCTATTGGTTTATGACCTTCTTTGTTCTGTGGCTATGAAAGTTTATGTAACCTCTTCCACAGGGGACCATGTCATCAGGGTAACTTGAATCCACATTCAGGACCATGGTCACCCATATCTGGCTCAGAGTATGCTGTTTTCTTAGTTCCTTAAGGCAGAGTTGTTTTATGTTGACAAACATCGGCCCCTGACACTCTGATGGTGGAATTGCTGGTCTTGTGTGACAGGTGGTTGGAAGGAGAGGGCTGTTCTGCTGTCCAGCTGTCCCTCATTGCATGCCACACCCACTCCTGGAGACGCCAGGAAGCTAGCACCAGCTGTTGGGTCGTCTCATACAGGGCCAACCACCCCAGTGTGCTTGGGGGAAGGCAGGAGGCTGGGGTCAGGCCAGGCAGGCTGACGGGGGTAGTTAGAAGGCTCCTGCTGGAGTAACCTCCCCCTGCAAAATCCCATTGTCCACGCATGCACTCTTGGTACATGGTTGTGTACAGATAAGCTTAGGACTGCTTTGTTTAACAACTGTATGTAGGTGTGCTTTAACCTACACAGGTGCATTTCTGTGGGTATCTACCTGTTTGAACATGAATTCGTGTGGGTGAAGGCCCAGATATGTGAGGTCAAGTATTCATGTCCGAGTTTGTAGGTCCCACATAGGCTGCGTGGGGGGGCATATGCTTGCTACTAGGGGCCCTTTGTGCTTGACTGCAGGGCCATCCCATCCCTATGGGCAGGAAGCTCTGTTTTTCCACCCCAAGAAGTCCAAGTGCCCCTGCCCCTTGCTCCCTGGGGTCAACAGCTAGGCTCAGGAGGCACGGCACAGGGTGGGTTGGCAGGCCAGCCTCTGGAGACTTTCTTCTTTCTTTTTGGTAGCGGGGATTGAACTCAGGGGTACTTGATCACTGAGCCACATCCCCGGCCCTATTTCGTGTTTTATGTAGAAACTCTGAGTTGCTTAGTGCCTCGCCATTGCTGAGGCTGGCTCTGAGCTCGTGATTCTCCTCTCAGCCTCCCTAAGTGCTGGCATTATAGGCATGCGCCACCGTGCCCGGCTTGGAGACCTCTTTTGAAGTTCTCGGCCAAAGTGTGTGTATGTTGACTCCAAGCTCAACACAGGACTGTGAAGCAAAGTCCCAGGTAGCCTCTCACCTGTCCTGGGGGTGGTATAGGGTCCCCCAGGAGCCAGGCTTCAGGTCCAGCTTGGGGTGCTGCTGTTGCCACTGGCAGGTGTCCAGGCAGAGTGATGTGTCAGACCTCAGGCCAGGGGAGATGTCCATATGGGCTCCAGCATCCAAATCCAAGGCTCCCGCAACCTGGCCACGCTGCGTGTTTGCAGGAAGCTCATCCTCCAGGCATCACCCCTTCTCCGGCCTTCCCCATGCTGTTCACCTGGGTGGAGCAGGCGCCTTTAGGTGGGGCCTGGACTTCAAGTGATGAAACTAGTGCACGGTGTCTCAGCTCTGCCCCACGTCCTGGGGCACCAGAGCCACTTTGTACCCTAGTCTTCCATTTCTGGCCTGTTTGGCTCACCGCCTGCCTGGGGCCAGCCTCCATGACTTCCAGCTTAGACCCCTGCAGGCCCCTTTCCTACCTGATCCAGGCTCCTTCCTGCATTCCCAACCTGGCTGCTTCTCTCCAGGATGAGTTCCTTGGAGTACAGAAACTTTCCCTGCCCCAGGGCAGAGCTGTCCATCACAGAGCAGACTTCTGCTTCTCTGTTGCTCTGGGGAAACTAATAACATCTGGAAGCTTCCCTGATGGCAGTGGGTCCATCCTGCCTGGGGACCAGGCCAGGCAGAAGTTTCTGACGAGGGCCTAAGGGCTCTCCCTATGCTGAGCGAGCATCTCCCTCCTTCCCTGGCAGGGTCGGAGCTTGGTACTCAACTGGTGCCCCTCCCTGGCTGCCAGCCCAGGCTGAGCTGGAGCCCCCTCAGCTCCCGAAGTGCTGCTTGTCCCCCTCGCAGCTTTCCAGCACACGCTTGACAGCTCATTTGTCCATTACCCTCGCTAGACTGCGCTGCCCCCGGGCAGACATCACCCACTGGTTCCTTTGCTGCACAAACACTGAGTGCAGTGCTGTGGCCCTCCCGACCTGCAGCTTACCTTCCCGTCACCTCTGGCCCCAGCCTGGGGCTGCACACAGATTGTGACAAGGGATGGTGTTGACAGGCAAATGGGGAAGGGCCTTGGGATCCCCTCTAGGTCCTCCAGGACACACATGGGTGAGATGGTCCCACTGTGACCTGGCTCCAGGCTGCCCACGCTGTAGCCAGACCTATACCCAGGAGAAGTCCAGAGACCAGGAGTCAGTGCCAGGGCAGCAGGCGAGGCGGGCTGGAGCCAGAACTGCTGCTGGCTGCGACGGACCACCTCCGCCTCCTGCAGCCCAGGTTAAAGCCAGGGTGAGGGGAGGGCTAGGCTGAGTGAGCCAGGGGTCCTCACAGCCCTGCTGCCCAGGGACCTGTGAGAAGCCCCAGCCTGGCCATCCCAAGGCCCATGTCTTCTGCAGCTTTAGTGAGCCAGCTCACACAGGAAGGCCAGAGGAGCAAGGGACGGGACGAGCCACGGGGAGATGCCCTTCGCACCAGGTTCCAGTACAGGCCTGGGGCTGGGGTGGAGGGAAGCGCTCAGGACAGGCCACTAAGGCAGAAGTGCTGGGTGTGGCTGGAGTCAGAGGCCCCAGGCCAGGGCCTGCCAGGCTGGCTGGACACCAGCTCCGGCCTGTCAGCCCTACTTCCCAGTCTGGAGCTGATGTCCTGTCCTACCTTCTTGCTTGGTTCTAAGTAGTCACCTGGGTAGGCCTGTGACTAGCCTGTCCTCCCTAGGAGGGTGGGCTTGGGGTCACGTGACTTCGCCTCACTACCAAGCCCTCTCAGAAAGCCAGCCAGGCCTTCTGGCTTCTAGACAAGTGAGGCCACGTGTTGTGTCCACGAGCACACCTGTGGAGCTGGCACGCACTCCTGACCCAGGCCCACTGCGCGGAGCCCCAGCCGAGCTTGGAGGCCATGAGCTGTCCCTGGGGCTGGCCAGGCCACGAGCTCACACCCACTGTCCTCGTGCTGCTCGGCACCAACATTTCCTGGGTCACATGCCAACTCCCTCCTGGCTACCCTGGCCGATGGGAGACTCTGATGCCACATCAGTCAACCAGCAGAGAAGCCAGGCCTTTCTCCAGTGGCATGGCTGCCAGTGTCCCTGCTACCTCGTGGCCTATGGTCCCATTGGCAGCCTTTCTCCGGGTGGCCCCAGCTCCCAGCTCTGGCCACACTCCTTCTCCCGGGGCAGGGAGGCGCCCTCTGGCCGGGGCTGGGTTGCCCAGCCTCCCCTGCTCTTCCAGTTCTCTCTGCACCTCTGCCACGCACTCCACTGGGTCCCCGCTCCCGACCTACTGGGCACGGGTTATTAACCTGACCCAACCCGCCCCTGTCCCTCCTTGCCACCACCCAATCTCCATGCCACCTCCCCCGGCCAGAACAAAGCAGCACACACCATGGGCAGGTTGGAGGCCGGTTCTTTATACAAAGGTCATCGACATGATGGGCCACCAGCATGCTGCTGCAGGTCACCAGTTGGGCACGAGAGTCTGGGTGAGGGTGACTGCGGGGGAGATACACTACACAGGCCTGGGGACTGCCCAGCACAGACGCATGGACACCGCAGAGACAGCGCATGTACAGAGACAGGAAGAAAGGCCGGGCTGGAGAGAGCCATTGGCAGCCACTGACAACCTTGCCTTTTCCCTTCACATCCTCTGGGAGGCGCCCCAAGCCTGGAGCTAAGAACCCCAGCTGTGCCACCAGGGCCACAGGATCTCAGTTCTGCATATGTAAACCAGGTCTTCAAACTACTTCACAGAGCTGACTGAGCATAAAGGAGGCGGAAACAGGGGCATTTATCAAAGTACTCCACATAGCCTGGCACACGGAGGTATTCAATAAATAATTTTTCGTCAAGAAAATCAGCTCAGACAGGACCTTCCGCAGAAGGCCAAGATGAGATGACTTCCCTAAACGTTCTCTCAGGGCATTGGGACCCTGGAGGACTCCTTGGAGCCTGCAGCTCCTGGGGTGCCCAGGGTCCCAGAATACACTGTGCCAGGGCAGCTGACAGGGGCAGGGGGCTGCACCCCCAGGGAGGTCCCTACAGAAGCCGGGTAGACACTGGAGGCGTTAGGACTCGGACCAAAATGGTTCTGCACATAACACAGGCCAGAGGTGGGCTGGTATGGGGGCAGGCTGGGCATATGCCCAGGAGCAGTTGGCCAGGAGGCCAGTTTCTGGCCACTGGCATGCTGCATCTGGGTGACAGGGTGGTTTGGAGACAGGTGAGGATGGCAGTTCTGTGTGGGGTAGGAGCCAGGCACAGGGTTCAGCCTGGAAAGAAACAAGAGAGGAAATGGTCAGTCAGCCAGCAGTGACAAGCCACCCCAGGCCACTCCACACGAGAGGACCCAGGCTTGCCGTCCTGCTTGGCACACAACATGCTCTGGACATTTTCTGAGATTAGCTCCAGGGATGAAGTGAAGAGAAAAGCGAATCTCAGAGAACAGATGCCCCAAGAGCACGGGCAGCAGGAAGGGCGTGAAGCCTGACAGAGACGGGGTGGCCTCCTCACCGGGTGGAGGGATTGGCCAGGTCTGAGCGGGCAGGGCACTTCCACCCAGGGTGCAGTGCCACCATGTGGCCTCTGAGGGAGCGCCAGGCCCAGGCCCTGGCCGGCTGCTGCCAAATCTTCTACTTGGGCCCTCAGGAGGGTACTCACGCTGGCAGGACCCCATCTAACAAACGGGGTGCTGAGGTTATAGACCCCACGCCAGACCAGCTGCTTGAGTTCAGGTACAGGACACGTCATGTACCCTTCACATGGCACTAAAAAATTCTTGTGGCTGGGGATGTGGCTCAGTGGGACAGCACTGGCCTAGCTGGGCTCCATCCCCAGCACCACAAAACAAAACAAACAAAAAACCAGAAACAAATTTCTCAAGGGCAGCCAGGGAGACAAAGCTGTCCAAAATGGCTGTGTCACCTCCAAAATAAACATGCTGTCACAAGGCCACCTATGACCCACTGCTCAGCTGCCTGAAACGTTGTTCTGGGCATCTGCAGCAGTCCCTGGCGATGAAGACTGGACACCAGGCATGTGAGAAACAGAAAGGGCCACCACCTCTCCCTGTTCCGTCTGCCTGTCATACTGAAGCAGAATCAGACCTGGCACTAGGGTGGCACGTGAGTTGTGTTTGGTGACCAGCCTCACCTATTGAAGAGGGGAGTCCCTACCAGGGTGGAGTTGGCACCCCAAGCCCCTAAAGCCCTCTCAAGAGTCTATGGGAGGCCAGGCGCAGTGGCACACGCCTGTAATCCCAGCAGTTCAGGAGGCTGAGGCGCTAAGCACCTCAGCGAGACCCTGTCTCTACATAAAACACAAAACAGGGCTGGGGAGGTGGCTCAGGGGTTGAGTATCTTGGAATTCAATCCTTGGTAACAAGAAAAAAAAAAGAGTCTATGAGAGGCCGGGCACGGTGGTGCACACCTGTGATCCCAGCGGCTCGGGAGGCTGAGGCGGGAGGATTAAGAGTTCAAAGCCAGCCTCAGCAAAAGCGAGGTGCTAAGCAACTCAGTGAGACCCTGTCTCTAAAACAAACACAAAATAGGGCTGGGGAGGTGGCTCAGTGGTCGAGTGCCCCTGAGTTCAATCTCTGGTACAAAAAAAAAAAGTCTATGGGAACAATTAAAAACCACGTAACGCTGTTTTTTGGTTTTTTTTGGTACTAGAGATCAAACTCCTGGGCAATTCACCACTGAGCCACATCCCCAGCCCTTCTTGTTTTGAGACAGGATCTTGCCAAGTTGGTGAGAGTTTCCCTAAACTGCCAAGGCTTGCCTTGAACTTGTGATGCATTCCCTCAGCCGAGGTCACACGACTCCAGGCCTGCACCGCTGGAACCTGCTCGTTCTAAATGTAAAGCTCCTCCCTGAGTAAGACCCCAGGGATTACTTGCCTAAAGCAAGGTCGGCAGCTTTGCACTTCTGTTTCTCCAGGTATTCCCTCCTGCCTTAAGAAAATGCTCAAAAGGCCATGGGCGGTGAAGGCTGGGAACACCTTCTGGAATGAACCCCAGGGAGCAGCTTTCCGTCCCACAAAACCTGCATCCAGGCAGCAAGGAGGGAATGTGGGTCACTGACAGAGCACCTCGACTTCCTAGAAAGTTCCTTGTATTGGAGGGACCATTGCAGGACAAGTCAAGTCTTCTGTTGTGGAGTCTCAGCAGGGACAAGACCAGTGAAGGATGCAGGAGGCAGAGGCAGTGTGAAGAGGGGAAGGGGCAGGGAGGAGACCGGGGCAGGGACTGGGCTCTTCTGCCGCCTCTGTGTTATCCGGAGATACAGGAGCCCTTGTGCGGTCTTTGGCCTCCACTATAAGAATGAAGGAGGAAGGCCCCAGGAGTGCCGGCGGGCTGCCTAGTGTTCCCCTCAAGCACGCACGGGCTGGCCCGGGAACCAGTAGCCTCACCTGCTCTTGCTGGTGCTGAAGGACAGCCCTCCTCAGGCCCCAGGCTGAATCTGTCCTAAGAACCTTGCTGCTGCGTGGCCTGTCCCCACCTCTCGGCTGGGCTACCTGCCACAGCTCAGTGCCACCTGCGGGTGCATGCCAGTGCGGAGGCGTGCCACGCTGGCCAGGGGCGCTCCAACCTGATCTCCGCCTGTCACTCAGGATTAGGGCAAGTGTCCTCAGACGCCTTTCCTTCCCACTCCCACTCAGGCCCTTCATGCGGCGGGGCAGCAGCCACGGGGCTCAGATCTTGCGTGTGATTTTTAATTTTCTCACAGTTTTGGGGACCAAACCCAACCTTGGTCTCATGCAGACAAGCCAAGTGTGCTGGGCTGTGCCCTGGCTCCCAGGTGCGTGCAGACTTCCACGTCTGTTGCCCGCCTCATTCCCTTCTGACCCACGCTAGCCGACTCCACCCTCTACGGGCCTCGGAGAGGCTTTAGGAAGGAGATGGAGGGGTTCTGTGACTTACCTCCGGCTCTGAGCTGCCCTTCTCTCGGCTGCAGACCCCGAAACGTACTTGAACATGGAGATCCTCCTCATGAGGCTGAAGGGGAACTTCTGGTCGAGCTTCAGCGCCATGCGCTCCGAGATGTCGAGGGAATAGCAGTAGGTGAGGCCATCTGAGCAGGCGAGTTAAGCGGAACCGGAGGCAGCAACAGGGAGGTGGCGGGGCTGCCTGTGCGCACGGGCCCCTGTGCCTATTCAGAGGGCTTGTGCCTGTTCCACCACGCCGGGCGGGAGTTTCAAGGGCAGGGGAAACTCAGTCTGTCTCTACCCGCTGTGACTCACAGGGAACCTGGCCCAGTGATGGGGGCAGGGGTCTAGGTATTGACCCTCCCCTCTGGCAGCCTGTCCTCCATCTTGAGCCTTCTCACCACCAGTCAGGGTCATAAATGAGCACACACCTGTCCTTGTAGTGGCAGGAGTCACGGGGCTGCCCTAATATTCCCCAGAGGGATGACAGCTTCTTGCCCTAAACAGAAGGCACCCTGCTTCACCGTGAGCTTCTCATGGTCTCTTTGGCAGCATTGACCCATATGGTGTCACCATCCCAAGTGACCTGACAATGTCCTTGTCATCTAGTCTGTTGCATGACCTCTGCTTTCCTAGCCACAAAGATTCAGCCCTTATTTATTCGTATGTTCTTTCAAAAAATATTTCTTAAACATCTATCATGCAGCTGGACTGAAGAACAAGTGCGGGTTGGGTATCACGTACCCAAATGGTTGGGATAACTGTTTCAAATTTCAGATTTTTTTCAAATTTTGGAAGATTTACACATACATAATGGGATATCTTGGGGAAGGCACCCAAGTTTAAATGCAAAATTCTTAGTTTTATCTACACCTTTATACGCATAGGCTGAGGGTCATTTTACACCATGTTTTTATGCACCTGTGTTTTGACTGTGACCCCCCCTCACATAAGGTCAGACATGGAGTTTTCTGCTCGTAGTGCATGCTGGCGTCAAAAAGCTTCAGGTTTTGGAGTATTCTGGATTTCAGATTTTCAGATTAGGGAGGCCAGATCTGTAGTAACTGCCAGACAAAGAGTGAGGCCTGGGTAGAACAGGCGGCGATAAGCAAGAGCCCACCCAGGAAGACCCTGTCAGGGACCCTGACTTCACCAGAGAAGGCTCCCCCTAAGGAAGCCATGTGGATGCTGAACCCAAAATTGTGAGCAATAGGAGAATAAAGGGGTGGTGGTGGAGAGAAAGCTCAGGAAGCACCATGAAGAGAAAGGGGCTCCGGGAGGCGGCTCCCTAGGGGCACATCTGGCATTCTGAGGAAGCCCATCCATTGCTGGCCGCAGCACCTCATGCTCAGAGGATGTTTAGCATCCCGGTTGCTGGCTACTTCCCTACTGACTGTGACAACTAAAAACACTGGTATGTGTTCCAACATTCTTTCAGGGAGGACAGTGCACTTCCAAATGCTGATCGCAAGTGATAGCCAAAGAGGACAAAAGTTGTCATGGCCGATGGCTTCAGAGCGATCTCAAGTATCATCAATTCTGCTTCAGACTCAGATGAAGTAATCCTATCAGACCTTCCGTCACAAGTAACTACCGGCTAGGACCGATACCTTAAACAGCTGTTTTCACTCTTGGGACAAATGCTGCTGGACTGTGAGGTAAGAAGAAGTAAACAGCTGGAGTGAGCCCTCGGGCTTTCTGTCCAGAGGAGCTTTCCAACTGCGGCACAGGTACAGCGTTTATTTCTGAGCCAGAAAGACAGCTCTGAGTTTGGTGAGGATGAAGTAGCTGGGAATTGCAGGTCGGGGTAAGGGAGAGGAGGAGTCCAGGAATCTGCACAGGAGTCCCCCGAGGCTTAGCTGAACATGAGGGTGCACATACCTAAGCCGAGACTCCTCAAGCCAGGCAAGGGCAGCTACTGGGGAAACAACCACAGGAGGGCCGCAGGCCTAACAATTCCTGGAGCTGGACAAGGCAGGGACATGCCTGAGGTCTACTAGACAGAGTAAAGAGACCTCACTGAACACCTGGGACATTCAGAAGAGGCTTTCGGAAAGATAATGCCTTAAACATAAGGCAAAACAAATCACTGAATAAAGCCTACTCTAGACTTTCCCTAAATGAGCTTATAAACCTCAGGTTTCAAGAAATCTTCAAGTAAGCTCACTGCCATAACAAAACCCAAAACTCTTTAAAGAAAAATAAATGAAATCCAGCCTTTAATATTTAGCATTCACAGGTCTAGCTTAAAATAAAAAACTGCCAGACATGCAAAGCAGCCTGGAAATGGGTTCAAAGTCAGGAGGAGAATCAAGAGAAACAACCAGATCCAGAAGCGGCAGATGGTGGAATTAACAGACATTGATCTGGAAAGTTATTACAGATACGTAAGTATTTTAAAATATAAGTATTTAGAGGAAAACAAACATAACAAAGGAACTGATGAAGAATCTCAATACAGAACCAAACGAAACTTTTCAAACTGAAATACATGTGAAATGAAAACACACCATGGAGGGGCTGGGATTGTAGCTCAGCGGTAGAGCGCTTGCCTCACATGCGTGAGGCCCTGGGTTCGATCCTCAGCACCACATAAAAAGCAATAAAATAAAGACATTGTGTCCATCGACAACTAAAAAAATATTTAAGAAAAAAAAAGAAAACACACCATGGAACAGGCCCTACCCGCAGGTCACACACCATAGAAGGCACTGAACTTGAAGGCACGGCAATAGAGCCTGGCCCAGCTGAAGTGTGAAGGGAGAAAAGCTTGCAAAAATGAATAACAAAGAATAAATAAACAGCGCCTGCTGACCCACGGAGCATGTCAAATAGTTTAACCATGTTTAATTGGAGGAAAGGAGAAAATAAGATGGAAAAATTTTTTGAAAAAAAAAGTGACTATAATTTTTTTCAGATTTCATGAAAGTTCTACTCATAGATCCAAGAAAATTCTACTCAGACCCAAGATCAATGAACCCCAAGGAGGAAAAACACAAAGAAAGCCTCCTGAGGATGCATCACAAATTAAATAGCTGGGAGGGCCAAGCGCAGTGCCATGCCAGTGATCCCAGTGACCAGGGAGGCTGAGGCAGGAGGATCACCAAGTTCAAGACCAGTCGGGGCAACTTAGTGAGACCCTGTCTCAAAACAAAAAAATAAAAGGGCTGGGAATGTGGCTCAGTGGTAGAGCACTCCTGGGTTCCATCCCTAGTGCAAAAAAAAAAAAAAAATCCAAAAGTGTGTTTGGAGGTTTGAAGATGGAAAAAGGGAGGCTGGATCTTCAGTGCATGCTGTATGCATGTATGGAAATATCACACTGAACCCCATTAATGTGTATAATTAATGCATGCTAATAATAAAAACGGAATGGCTAAAATCTAATGATAAAGATAAAATCATGGAATAAGACAGAAAAAAACCACATAATTCACAAAGGGAACAATGAAAATGATTACTAATTTCTTATCAGAAACCAAACAAGCTAGCCAGGTATAGTGACGCATGCCTGTAATTTCAGCCACTCAGGAGGCTGAGGCAGGAGAAGAGCAAATTCAAAGCCAGCCTGAGCGATTTAGTGACATCCTGTCTCAAAACGAAAAATAAAAAGGCTGATGTTTGAGGATGTAGTTTAGTGTGTGTAACCCTGGGCTTAATCACAGTACCACCAAAAAAGAGAGAGAGAGAGAGAGAGAGAACAAGCCAGACAATAATGCAATGACATCATTAAAAGTAAAAGAGTCTCAGGAGATCAGAAAAGGCTAGAATTCTATGTGTAGCAAATGAAAGCATTTTGAGACCATCAGAAGCTGAATTTATTATCAACAGGCCTGCTGTATAAGAAATGTTAGCTGAGTGCAGTGGCACACACCTGTAATCCCAGCACTTAGGGAGGCTGAGATAGGAGGATCGCAAGTTCAAAGCCAGCCTCAGCAACAGCGAGGCGCTAAGCAACTCAGTGAGACCCTGTCTCTACATAAAACACAAAATAGGGCTGGGGATGTGGCTCAGTGGTCGAATACCCCTGAGTTGAAACCCTGGTACCAATTTAAAAAAAAAAAAAGAATGTTAAAGGAAGCTCCTTCAGGCCAAAGGAATACTTGGATTCACATAAAAGGAGAACTAGAAACAATAAATATGTGGGTAAATGTCTGATGGTTTTCCAATTAAAAAATATATAATTAACTATTTAAAGTCATAGCAATGTATTCTGAGGTTGATAACATACAGAGATAAAATGTACAACAAGAACCCAGAGGATGAAAAGAAGGTAACGAAAACATAATGCTGTACTTGTATGAGGTCCCACATTGTATATGGAATGGTATGATATTTCAAAAAGTAGTTTGTGGGGCTGGAGTTGTGGATCAGTGGTAGAGCACTTGCCTAGCATGTGTGAGGCACTGGGTTTGATTCTCAGCACCACATATAAATAAATGAATAAAATAAAAGTCCATCAACAACTAAAAAAAAAGTAGTTTGTGATAAACTTAAATCATACACTATGTGCTCTAGAGTAACCACTAAAAAAAAATAATTAAACAAAGGTATAGTTAACAAGGAAAGAAGATTAAATTCTATAATTAAAGAAATATGCAGTTAAAGGCAAGAAGAGTGGGAAATAAAGGATGGGACAAATGGCAAGCTGGTAGACTTACACTTGACCATATCAATAATCACACTAAATGTAAATGGCTAAACATATTGTTTGAAAGCAGAGATTGTCAGATTGGAGAACCAACTACACCCTACCATAGGAAATATGATTTCAATAGAAGATAATTTTTTTCCAGTATTGTGGATTGCACCCAGGGCCTCACATACGCTAGGCAAGTTTTCTACCAATGAGCTACATCCTTAGCCCTTTTTAACTTGCCCAGGCTGGACTCAAATTCTTCATCCTCTGCCTCAACTAAGTAACCAAGATCACAGGTGCGTGATACCATGCTTAGTGCACAAAAATTTTAAAAGGGAAGGAAGGAAAGACATATATTACATGAACCCTAACAGTAAAACAGCTGGAATAACTATATTGATATAAGACAACACAGACTTTTGGACAAAGAATATGACCAGAGATAAAAGGAGTCAATTTCCTCATGATAAAGGATCAATTCATTAAGATGATATATAATCCTGAATGTGTATTCATCTGAAGCAGAGTTTCAAAATACATGAAACTGGAAGGCAAAAAAATAGACAAACCCACAATTGTAGTTGTAGGTTTTAGTACAAGGGTATAGAAGACTTGAATGAAAGCAAGACCTCAACCCGAGAGACACAAACTACCATATCTACCTGCTGCAGAACCCATGTTCTTTTCAAGAACAGTGACCAACATACCAAATGTTGGGTCAGAATCATACAAAGAATGTCCTGTGCCCACACGAAATTAAGTTAGAAAATAGCAAAATGAAATCTGGAAAACCCACCAGATATTTCGAATTAAGCAACTTGCTTATAAATAACCCATGGATCAAAGAAGGAATTCCAAGAAAAATTAGAAAATATTTTTATCTGAGTGGTAATAAAACACAATATATCAAAACTTGTGGAATGCAGCTAATGCAGTACTTGCAGGAGAGTTTATATCTTTTACATTTCTATATTAGAAGATGAGTTTAGGGGCTGGGGTTGTGGCTCAGAGGTACAGCACTTGCCTAGCATGTGTGAGGCACTGGGTTTGATCCTCAGCACCACATAAAAATAAATAGAGGTCTTGTGTCCATCTACAACTAAAAAAAAAAGATGAGTTTAAAATCAATGAAATTAAAACTAAGAACTATCAGTTAGCAATACTTACACATAACCTCTCCTACTAGCTCCCAGCCTCACTAATTTTTTTTCCCAACCCCACTAATTTTGATGTTTAAAAAAGTAACTCTACTTTGTAATATAGATTTCTTTTCCCTTAACTGCCAAAATATAGAGGCTGGAAAGCTTATCCTAATTTTTTTTTTTTTTTCCGGTACCAGGGATTGAACTCAGAGGCATTTGACCACTGAGCCACATCCCCAGCCCTATTTTGTGTTTTATGTAGAGACAGGGTCTCACTGAGTTGCTTAGCGCCTCGCTGTTGCTGAGGCTGGCTTTGAACTTGCGATCCTCCTGCCTCAGCCTCCCTAAGTGCTGGGATGACAGGCATGCGCCACCGCGCCCAGCTTATCTTAAGTTTTTAAGTACCCTCATGGTAAAAGTTTCCTTTCTTCCTTTCTTTTTTTCCCTGAGAAAAAGAGCAAGCCAAAAAAAAAAACAGTAACAAAAAACAGATCTGGGGCTAAGGATGTAGCTCAGTGGTTGAGTCCTTGCCTAGCATGTGTGAGGCCTTGGGTTTGATACTCAGCAATGCAAAAAATCAAAAGCCAAATGTTTCCTATCCCCTTTATGAACATCTCCAGCTTTGGGTATCTCAGACTCTTCCAATGAACACTCTTATGATAACTGATCAAACATAGGTTTATACCTAAGTTTACAAGGGAAAAAACATCCAATTTGCATATTTTGCAAACTGGCAAGGCTAAGCTAAGCTGGCACTAGGGGATGACTGCGTTGATGTTTTCCAAGTGAGGAAATCCTGGTCTAGACTGAGGAGGTCAACAGCCCAAGGCTCCGTGGACCTCAAAGCTGCAGGCAGAAGCTAGGCTGCCTATGTCTGCACCCCAGGCTGTCTACCTGACACCCCAGGCTCCCCACCGGCATCACCCTCAACTCCCTTCTAGGAAGGATACACGCTAGCCCGATCAAAAGGCCACAGACGTTACTCAGGAAGGAGGTCTGGGGGATGAGCCAAGAGGCACCCAGCAGGAGCCAGGGCACCAGCCCCGAGGGCACCACCACACCGAACACCAGGGCCCGCCTCATCCGAGAGCGCACAGAGGTGACTCCCAGCATGGCAAAAGCCACCGGGGTGAAGCCTCTGGCATCCTCCACTTCCCCTAGCTTCGACAGCGATGACACGGCTTCAAACGACAGGAAGATGATGGCGGAGAAGACAGTGAAGATCAAAGTGAAGAAGCAGTGGCGGACGGTGCCCACAGTTCTCTCGAAGTTGCCAGCAAAGCGCCAGATGATGACGGCACCGCAGAGCAGGGAGACCGGGTTCTCATAGACGAAGATGTAGGTCACCAGCCTGTAGACTGAAGAGGGACCCGAGTCAGAGGCCTGGCAGTGGAAAGCCAGGTGATAAGCCATCTAAGGGACAGTAAGCCCCCAGGAGAGAGAACCGAGGGCCACTGAGAAGCCCCAATAAGCAGCGGGGACAACAACGAAGGACCCAAGACTCAGTAGAGGCATGAATGTCTACACCCTGCTCTTCCCAGACCTGGAGGAGGTCAGACACCAACTTCCACGTGTGAAAAAAATAGGTTTTGTCGTGGAGTAGTCTCTGAATCTTAAAGTGCTTTATAATCCTTTTTTAGATTTTAATACTGACCTACCTCACTGGACAGTTTGAGGGTTAATTAATTGTAACAGCTTCAGGGTGGATTGAGTGGGTGTCACTTAACACTCTGTGTGCCAGTCTCCTCAGCTGTAATCCTGACCTCTCCTTCCATAGTGGCTGTTCAGAGGAAGAAAAAAGGGACCATGAATTATTTTGCAGCTATAAGGATTATAAAGCTAGCATTAATAATATAGAAATCAGATACCTTCCTTGAAAGTCTTGCAGGTAGAATAATGGTTTATGTGCAATAAGACCACAAAGAATCATGCTCACTTTTCTAAACGTGGTTATCTCGAGTGTATTTTACATCGCTGCTGGCCCAAACACTAAACTAAAGTGACAGTAACAGTGGAAGTCGTAAGACCTTCAGAGGAATCTTGGCTCTATCACGACCAGGCTGTCTGAGCTGGTCAAGTTTAGGCTTCGGTTTCCTCACTGCAAAGTAACAGGTTAGACTGGAGGCCTTCAAAGGTCCCTTGTGTAACTCATGATGGTATGTCCATGAACCCCACGCCCAGGAAGCTGTGGGCTAAGGACAAAAGGGGCTCAGTTTAGGCTACCACTTTGCTTCTGTCTGAGGAGGCGCTGTGTGTCTGGGGTGGAGAGTGCAGGAAACAGCTTCAGATTTGAGCAGGGAAGCAGGCTACAGAACCATATACCTGTCAGGCCGTCTCCGGAGGGCTTCATTATCTGAAGAGTACTTCATTATTTGTTGAGTATTTCCGAAACTGAAATTCCAAGTATAAATGTGAAAAGATTCTAGAAGCAACTCTACATGATTCAGGGATGGTGTATCCCAAAGCTCTAGTTCCAAACCATCATCGGATAAAAACAAAAAGCTGGGTTCCTATCTCAATCGTATGACTTCTTTTTTTAGATCTTTTTTTTAGTTGTAGATGGACACAATATCTTTATTTATTTATTTTTATGTGGTGCTGAGGATCAAACCCAGTGCCTCAGGCATGCAAGGCAAGCACTCTACCACTGAGCTACAATCCCAGCCCATCAATCGTATGACTTTGAACAGTTCTGATTCTTTGCACTAGGCCTCAATCTTATCTAAATAATGGTCAGTTTAATATGGCCTATGTCATAGCATCACTGAGATCTAAATGAGATTAATGCAAGGGAGTGCACATTGCAAAACAAGAGCAACACACATTTCTTCTATTCCTTCCCAGAAAAGGAGGAAGAGAGAGAGAATAGGAATGTCTTTGTGAACGGATGTTTATATTTAATTGGACTGCAAAATGTCCCTTCCCCAGGAAAAAAAATACCTCTCCAAATGCAGAAGCAGCCCCACCCCCGGACAACGCAGCTGGGCTTTGGGAGTCAGGATTGCGATTTAAACTACGCAGCAGAAGCCATTCCAGGCCGGGCAAATGGTAGAGCACACCTGTAATCTCTGAGGCAGGAGCATCCCAAGTTCAAAGCCAAAGTCAGCAACTTAGTGAGGTGCTAAGCAACTCAGGGAGACCCTGTCTCTAAATAAAAATTCAAAAAGGGCTGGGGATGTGGCTCAGTGGTAAAGCGCCCCTGGGTTCAATCCCTGGTACCAAAAAAAAAAAAAAAAAAAAAAATCCAAACCCCAAGAGCACAGGAGTGGCAACAGACGACACTCAGGTGTCGCGATGAAGGGGAAGAGAAAAAATTTTTCGGTGGGGCTTTGGTCTTCGGCGGACATGGGTGTGTATATGAATTGGGAGAAGAGAGGAAAAAACCTTTATCACCAAGGAATGAATCTGGGGTCCTGGCCAGTCCGAGGACGACAGGGAAGGGACAAATTCGGGTAGGAAAAGGATTACATTGACGACGAGGATAAAGCTCTGGGAAGATGTGCAATGGGGAAGGCGGGAGGCCGCGCTGGAGGCCGGACCCGGCGGGGACAGGGCGGGCTGCGGGGAGCGCTGGCGCGAGCCGCTCACCTTGCCAGTTGCGCAGGGCCTCGGAGCGCAGCGACAGGCCCGAGGGCGCCAGGGGCGGCTGCAGCAGGAACAGGCGGGGCCCGGACACCAGCAGCGAGAGCAGCGCCGTGAAGAAGGTGGCGGATGGCACCTCGGGACACAGGCACCAGCTGCGACTCGCGGGCCCCGAGGCCGCCATGGCCGCCAGCGATCCCGCGCTCTGCTGGGTCACGGGTTGCCAGTCCTCGGCTCCTTCCGCCTCGCTGCGGCTGTCTCCCCTGGCAACAGCGGAGGCGCCGGCAGGAAGCCCCGCCTCCAGAGGCCCCGCCCCCTTAAGAGCAGTCCAATCCTGTGGCACCGGCCAGCCCTTCCCGGCGCGTGGGATGCCGGGAAATGTAGTCCCTACTCTCTGGCTGGGACAGCCGCCATGGAGAATTGGCGGGTGTCGGCGGCGGGCTCCTTCAGCTCCATTATCCCCGCAGGGGCTTCGAGGTCATCATCCCCGCTCTAGATGCCTAATGATAACGTTGTCTTGAGGACCACACAGCGCTTTCGCTCCACGCCCCCTTACCCGCGTTCATCCCCATTATAACAAAGGACACAGCCTAGCAGGGTCCCTGGGTAGAGAACTCGGTCCTCCCCCTGGGGCGCTGGAATCGGCCTGGAGGATGGCGAAGGCAGCTTCTTTGCTAGGACTGAAGGGCAGGGACTCAGTTGGAGAGAATGAAGAATCAGGATCATGCTCCAACTCCTTCATCAAGGCCTATTTCAGCCCTTCTCAATTTGAAAAGCGCTTTCGGCGGACATCAGCCGTTTCAGGTCGACAAGTGGCCTATCCATTCCCCATGACAGGTGAGGTAACTTGTCCAAGGTCATCAGTGGGAAGCCAGAGGACTAGGATTTGGGTCCAGGTTTTCTGCCGCCCTCCCTCCCCCCATGTTCTGGATCCATCCTGGATCCATCTTCCCCCAGCTCTGTAGTTCCCCAGCGCTGTGCTCCTCTCCAGCCAGGGCTCTGCCTGCTGGCCACTGTCACAGCTCCAACTCCACTGGGCTCTGCACCACCATCCCCTCCCTTTCTCCTTTGCTCACCTTAATTCAGTATCACCCTTTATTCTCTCTCCTTAGACTTTCCTTTCTTTCCTTCCTTCCCTCCTTCCTTCCCTCCCTCCTTCCCTCCTTCCTTCTTTCCTTCCTTCCTTCCTTCCTGTACTGGAGATTGAACTCAGGGGCACTCGACCACTGAGCCACATCCCCAGCCCTATTTTGTGTTTTATGTAGAGACAGGGTCTCACTGAGTTGCTTAGCGCCTTGTAGTTGCTGAGGCTGGCTTTGAACTTGCGATTCTCCTGCCTCAGCCTCCCTAAGTGCTGGGGTTACAGGCGTGCGCCACCGCACCCAGCTTAGACTTTTTAAGGGTGCTCCCTTTCTTCTCCAGCAACCCAGCCTGATGCACTCTATTATCAGTGGGGTATTTGGCTCCTCATGCACCAGCCTACTGCCATCAGCTCCAGTCCTCGCGCAGGGCTGCAGGATTGGGTTTGCCTCCAGCCTAGATGCTGCCCCCTCGCGCTGGCTCTGGAGGGGAAGATGACACTGCTGCCTCACTTCTGGAAGGAGAGTCACCTTGCACTTCCTGGATCACAGACTATCAGTGAAGAACTTCTTCCAAATTCCCATCGGGTTAGGGACAGGAAGATGTTCTGCTTTCAGGAATGTTGAGGATGTGTCTTGACAAGACACCTGTCCAGCAAGTCTCTGCTGCACACCAGACTTTCCTGGCTGTCACAACCTCCCCAAACTTCCTGGCTTAAAATACCAACCATTGTATTACCTTCCATGATTCTATGGGTCAGTAAATTGGGCTGGACTCAGTTTGGGGGGTTCTTTGTTTTTGTTTTCCCACCCCCAGTACTGGGGACTGAGAAGTGCTTTACCACGGAGCTACATCCCAAATCCTTTTTAAAATTTTTTTTTTTTATTTTGAGAAAAGGTCTTGCTAAGTTGGATTTGAACTTGCAACCCTCCTGCCTTAGTCTCCCAAATTGCTGGGATTACAAGCATGCACCCCCACACTCATTTTTCTGCTAGTCTCTCCTAGGTTCACACCTGTGTCTGTTGTCAGTCGGTGGGTTAGTTGGGGACTGGCTGGCCTAGGGGACTTGAGTGGGGTGACTTTTCTCTCTCTGCTTGATATGGTTTCATTCTTCAGTGGACTGGCATGGACTTCATAGGGTGGTCTCAGGGAAGCAGGAGAGGAGAGGACACCTGTGCAAGAACCTGCCACACCTCTGCCTATATCACATTTGCAAATGTGCCATTGGCCACAGAAGTCACATGACCCACCAGAGGGAGGGGACCACACATCATTCATTAGGGGCCATTATATATCATTCAGGGGCTCTGTTTTTTGTTTGTTTATGTTTTTTTTTTGTTTTTGGTAACGGGGATTAAACTCAGGGGCACTCGACCACTGAGCCACATCCCCAACCCTATTTTGTGATTTATGTAGAGACAGGGTCTCACCGAGTTGCTTAGCGCCTCCCCGTTGCTGAGGCTGGCTTTGAACTCGCAATTCTCCTGTCTCAGCCTCCCGAAGTGCTGGGATGACAGGTGTGTGCCACCGCACCTGGCTAGGGACTCTATTTTAACATAGGTTTTATTGTTGCTTAATATAGGTTTTATTAATTATTATTAATTTAAAATGCTGGAGATTGAACCCAGGGCCTTTCTCACTCTAGGTAAATGTTCTACCGCTGAGCTACATCTCCAGCCCTGGGTTTATTACTGTTTAGGTCTGGCAATGCCAAGAGATCAGGAGATAACTGTCATGGAAAAGATGATATGTTACATTTACTGATCCCAAGAGAAGGGGGCATGCCATGCCTTGGGGGCCACCTGTGGAAGGCCTGGGCTGGTCAGGAGGCAGAATGTACATGGTGAGGAACAGAAGGAAATATATTTTTATTGTTTCCACAGAAAGAAATGAGCAAGGGGCTGGGATTGTAGCTCAGCGGTAGAGCGCTTGCCTCGCATGCGTGAGGCCCTGGGTTCAATCCTCAGCACCACATACAAAGCAATAAAATAAAGACATTGTGTCCATCTACAACTAAAAAAAATTAAAAAAAAAAAAAAGAATGTTTAAAAAAAAAAAAGAAAGAAAGAAATGAGCAAGGTCTTAGGCAGACTCAGGCTTGGTTATTTTGAATGATTTCACAGGCTTTGGGACATGGAGGCTCTCCATGGCTGTCCAGTACCTGGCCTGATGATGGGGGCAGCTGGATGATGGCCTGGAGTGAGTCTGGTGAAGGAGGTGGTTGGGGTGGGGGCTCTGATTAGTTTGAATTTGAATATTGTGTCTGGGGTGAGTTGTTTCCCATCTTTAGAAACTGGGTGACCCTGGGAGGCGTAGTCCTCTGAGGTCAGCAAGGCCCCAGGTATCAAAGTGGCAGAAGAGAGAAAATAAAAGACAGTTCATGCAGAACCAGGCTGCCTGTGTCCACTCAGGCACCTAAGCCAGAATCCCGGGCTTCACTGCTGACCCCTTCTCTCTCTCTCTCTTTTTTTTGGTACTGGGGATTGAACTCAGGGGCACTTGACCACTGAGCCACATCCCCAGCCCTATTTTGTGTTTTATGTAGAGACAGGGTCTCACTGAGTTGCTTAGCGCCTCACTTTTATTGAGGCTGGCTTTGAACTCGTGATCCTCCTGTCTCAGCCTCCCAAAGTGCTGGGATCACAAGTGTGCACCACTGCGCCCAGCTTGACCCCTCTCTTGTTCCAACAATCCGATTAGTTTCTAAGTCCTACCAATTTAAAAAATAACACTTTAAACCCAGCCCCACTCAGTTGGTATCACTACTGCTCCGTTTCCAGCCTCCTCAGCCTTGCCTGCATTGCTACAAGGCCCTTCCGCTGGACCCACCGCTTTTAGGCTTGTCTCTGACTACTGAAGGCGTCTTTCAGACGAAGGGAACCGTGCAAGACACTCAGCAGACCATCCCTGCTTTGATGGCTCTCCTCTGTGGCCAATGTCCAGATTCCTTGGAGGTCATCTTCCATGATCTGACCCCTTCCTCCTGTGCTGCCCCCTCGCTCCCTACCTCTGGGCGCTCCTTTTCCTTTTCATTCCAGTGACACTAGATGTGTGCTGTTTCCTGATTGATTGGTCTTTGCTCCTGCTGTGACTCCTGTCTGGAATCACATCCACCTTCCCGTGACTGACCAATAAGAATCATTGTAACAGCCAGGCATGGTGGTGCACACCTGTAATCCCAGCAGCTCTGGAGGCTGAGGCAGGAGGATTGGGAGTTCAAAGCCAGCCTCAGTATCTTAGGAAGGCCCTAAGTAACTCAGTGAGACCCTGTCTCAAAATAACCCTGGCTCAGAGGTTAAGCACCCCTGGGTTCAATCCCTGGTATGAATAAACAAATAAACAAATAAACAAATAAATAAAATCCTAACAAGGATAGCCAACACTCACATGGCGCCCTCTACACAGTGGTCACTCTGCATTGATGCAGAATTGGTTCCAGGACCTGCAAGGACACCAAAATTCAAGCATGCTCAAGTTCCTTAAATAAAATGGTGTAGTATTTGCACAGAATCTACACACACCCTCCTGTATACTTTTAAAAATCTCTAGATTATCATAGCTGACACAACGTAAATGTTAGGAAAATAGTTGTCCTATAGTATTTAGGGAATAAGGACAAGAAAAGAGTCTGTATGTGTTCAGTACCGGCATAATATTTTCTTTTTGTTTTTTAAATTTTTTATTTGTTCCTTTTAGTTATACATGACAGTAGAGTGTATTTGACATGTCATACACACATGGAGTATAACTTCCCATTCTTGGGGTTGTCCATGATGTGGAGTTACACTGGTCGGGTATTCATACAGGAACACAGGAAAGCGATGTCAGATTTATTCTACTATCTTTTCCATTCTCACCCCCTCTCCTTTCCTGCAGCCCCCCCCCACCCCGGCTAATCCGTGAACCTCCACTCCTCCCTCCCACTACCACCCCTCCTATTGTGAGTCAGCATCCACATATCAGAGAGAACATTTGGTCTTTGGTTTTTTGGGACTGGCTTATTTCACTTAGCATGAAGCTCTCCAGTTCCATCCATTTACTGGCAAATGCCATATTTTTATTCTTCTTCATAGCTGAGCAATATTCCATTGTGTATATACACCACATTTTCTTTATCCATTCATCTGTTGAAGGGCATCTAAGTTGGTCCCATAGCTTAGCTATTGTGAATTGAGTTACTACAAACATTTGATGTAGCCTTGCCACTATAGTATGCTGATTTTAAGTCTTTGAGTACATGACGAGATGGGATAACTGGGTCAAATGGTGGTTTCATTCCAAGTTTTCTGAGGAATCTCCATGCTGCTTTCCAGAGCAGTAGCACCAATTTGCAGCCTCACCATCAATGTATGAGTGTCTCTTTTCCCCTACATCCTTGCCAACATTTACTGTTACTTGTATTCTTTTAAAAAAAAATTTTAGTTGTCGATTGGCCTTTATTCATTTATTTGTATGTGGTGCTGAGGATCAAACCCAGTGCCTCCCACATCCGACACAAGCACTCTACCACTGAGCCACAATCCCAGGCCTGATAATTGTTGATAATTGCCAGTATACAACTGGCACAATATTTTTGATCCACAATTGGTTGTATCTGGATGCAGAACCCATAGATACATGTGTGTGTCGGTGTGTGTGTATAGTAATGGGTTGTGTTTAAATGGAGGCTGCACAGATTTAAGTTAATGCTACTCATGAGGCAGTGGTGGGAAAAGATGAGGTTTTACTCAACAGGAAGCAAAAACATGAATCAGAACAACTAAAAATGGCAAATAGGAACTTGACTGTCTGTCACCCAAGTCTGAGGCTGGGAAGGAGGAAGAGGGTGGTGGCTCCATCTTCCCTGTGCTGGTCCAGCTATTCCAAAGTTCTGGGTCCCCTTCTAGACACACTCTTAAAAAGGATGTAGCAAAGTGGAGCTCATCCACCGAGAAATGCCTGGAACTGGGGACAGAGGAGGAACTTCTCATTGTGTCTGATAAGGAATGAGCAGAGGGACTCAGGAGGCCTCCCGGAGAAGCCTCCCGGGTCAGCCTCCCGGGTCCTGGCCACGGTCGCCACTATCGGAAAGCTCCATGGGAAAGGGAGTAGAAGGTCTGTGTTCCTCCCAAGGGGAGAGCTAAGGAGCAAAGATAGAAAGGACCAAGAGACGCAAGTGACTTGGGCAAGAGCCTCCTGCCTGTCTGGCTGCCATCTCAGGGCTGGGCAGCCTCCATGCTAGTGAGCTCCCCATTATTTGAGGTGCATGCGCAGAAGCTGTCTGGTGACTCAGTGAGAAAGTCAAAGAGGTGTTCAAACATTGGATTGGAGGCTGAACGGAATTCCTTTGAAATCTTTTTTTGGATCCTTGGTGCTAATATTCTATAAATGAACACAAATGCTTATGGAGAGTTACAAATTTACAATTCCCCAGGGATTTGGGGATAACTGCCCTGGTCCTCCTGCAGAATGAGATTTGGGGTGATTTCTTCAAGTCAAGGACTCTGCAGTCTTATGAAGGTGCACCTAATGAGAGCTGGGGAACACGGGTTCATCCATTCGATAAGCATTACATGAGTGCCTCTTGTATGCCATGCATCGTGCTGGGCACCTTGAGTTTACAAAAGGGCATACAAGGCCTGCCCTCATGGAGGACTCTAGTTTACAAAGCACTTTCCAAAGCACTACTTACCATATTTAGAATTTTTTATTTTTGTTTTTTAAAAAATGTTTTATTATTATTATTATTGATGCCAGGGATTGAACTGAAGGGCACTTGACCACTGAGCCACATCCCCAGCCCTATTTTGTGTTTTATGTAGAGACAGGGTCTCACTGAGTTGCTTAGCGCCTCGCCCTTGCTGAGGCTGGCTTTGAACTCGGGATTCTCCTGTCTCAGCCTCCCAAAGTGCTGGGATTACAGGCATGTGCCACCGTGCCCGGCTATGTTTTATTATTAATTGACATAGCAATTGTACATATGTATGGGGTACAACGTGATGTTTCAATCCATGTATGTAGTGTGTCATGATCAGATCAGGTAATTGTTATATCTACCACTCAGACATCTACCATTTCTTTGTACCACATCTAATTCTTACAACAAATTTGCAAGTTTCAAATCATAAACTCCATTTTTTTTCAGTGCTGAGGGTTGAACCCAAGGGTGCCCTACCATTGAACTACATCTCCAGTCCCCCCTTTTTTTCTAAATTTGTTGAACTTCTTTACTTTATTCATCTATTTATATGTGATGCTGAGAATCAAAGCCAGTGCCTCACATGCTAGGCAAGTGTTCTACCACTGAGCCACAACCCAGGCCCCTCTCCCCAGCCCTTTTTATTTTTATTTTGAGATACAGTCTAAGTAAGTTGCTGAGGCTGACCTCAAATGTAAGATCCTCCTGCCTCAGCCTCTGGAGTCACTGGGATTGCAGATGTGTACCACCGTGTGCAACTATTGACTCCACTTTTAAGAGCAACTGAAGGCTCAGAGAAGTAAAGTGATTTGGCAAAGTCACACAGCCATTGAGCAGCAGAACCAGAACCCATGTCGGCTCACCTAACAGTAGGCTCATGGTTCTTCCTGCTATACCCAGTGCTCCTCCATAGGATCCCATAACTCACTTACACAGTATGTTTCTATTTCCCAACTTGGGATGGTCGAGTGGGAAGTTGATATTTACAACTGAGTCATGGCGTAAGGAAAGAAATGAGGGTGGGAGGGTGGAGAATCCTATTACATCTACTTTAGTAATAAGAGTCCAGACAATTCTTATTTGAATTGTGCAATGATTTTAAATTTACTTCCTGGAAAGTTATAGACCAAAACCACTTTCGAAGTGAAAAGTCCTCATTACATGTTGTAGAATAGCTTCCACTGTCACATAAATTAGTCACCATGAAGCTAAATGAGCAGCATTTTATACTATTTTATAAAGAGGTGCACCACAGAGGTATCACTTAGACAGTGACAGGTTCTGTTTTTATTGGCGTGTGTGCCAGGATTCTTGAAAGGCAGCCAGCCCTTCTTAGGAAGGTGTTGAGGAATGTTCTCAAGGCTAGACATGTACCCATTTCGATTTTTGAACATAAATCTATACATCCTTTTTATTACCACGTTTACTGTTACTATCGCAAAATACTCGAAGCTAGGTACGTCAACAAAGAAAAGGGGTCAATTTAGTTTTGGAGGCCGAAAGCCCAAACAGCATAGTGCTGGTTCATGCAAGGTCCTCTTCCCCCAGCTACATCACTTCATGGCAGATGACATCATGGCAGGAGTGTGAGAGCACTTGATGAGACAGGAATAAAGAGAGACACAGACAGACAGACACTGGGAAGTAAAGGGGTTTCCCCAAGAACTATATTAATCCCTTCCAAGGGCAGCAACCCCAAAGACCTAAAGTCTTCCCACTAGGCACCAGCTCTTAAAGGTCCACCACCTCTCAGGGCCTCCACAGCAGGGGCCAAGCTTTCAGCACATAAATTCTTGAGAGATATACTTAATCATATTCAAACCATGGCACCCTTCATAACCCAGAAGGTGTAAGTAGATAACCCTTAGCTACATATAGAAATGAAAGTACAGTCAGACTCTGTATCCACAAGTTCCCCTGTTGATGGACATTCGGGTTTCCAGTTTTTAACTAAATATATTTATAATTTATATATATATATTTGGTACCAGGTATTGAACTCAGGGGCACTTAACTACTGAGCTATATCCACAGCCCACTTTATATTTTATTTAGAGACAGGGTCTTACTAAGTCACTGAGGCTGGTTTTGAACTCACCATCCTCCTGCCTCAGCCTCCCGAGATGCTAGGATTACAGGCGGGCACTACCACACCCAGCTCTAGAGTTTTTTAAAATAGGAAAATAACCTAGAGAAAATGCAGATGATTTCCTTTTATTATTTAGTGCTAATGTTTATTACCAAAGCAATGAAGGTTATAGAAAATAAGAAAATACAGAAAAGCAAAAAGAAAACATGGCAAAGTAGCTCAGTGATAGATGGTTTGCTTAATGTGCATGAAGCTCTGGGTCTAATTCCCAGCACTGCAAAAGAAAAAACAAAAAGAACGTAACTAATACCCATAATCATAACAATTCTTCAGTGCTGGCATCTTCATGTATTTTCTCATAGATTTCTTTCAATGTTTACACACATGATTATCTTGAAACATATACATTTTAACAAAATCATACCATACTGTATTTAACACATTTATTCCATTAGCAGCATATCTTGACCATCTTTCTGGATCAATAGATACATTTCTACAAAATCACAACCACAAAGCACAGTATTTGAATGATTAGCATTATTAAGCCAATAATAATAATTACACAGCCATGACCTAGCTGGTCCAGGACTCAGGATGTCCATCAATCAGAGAAGTACATCCTTCCAACTAAAAGGAACTTCAGAATGATTCCAGTTCTTGCTTCTTTGAAGTGTTGTTATATTTTTACTTTTTCATTAAGCAAATCTTTTAATTCAGTTTGACATGGTTTGCTCAAAACTTTATAGTGCCGGTTGAAATTCCAAATTTTTAACTACAAAAGTAAGATCTTGATAGTTTTTCTTTTCCTCTTTCTTTCTTTTTGGTACTGGGGGTTGAACCCAGCTCCTCAGGGCAGCGAGGCTCCTTATTGACCTGCTGGAGACCATCTGTAGGATGCTGTTAGTTACCAGTCCAGGATTTGAAGTTCATCTAGTCCCTCTGCAGTCCCCATGCTGTGTCCTTACTGGCTCTTGGTGGTCAGCTTGGTATGAGTTCCTCTGGCTTGATAGAGATATGACCCAGCTACCTGCATGCCTCCTGCCTGCCATCCTGGTTTCTATAGTGAACCTCTTGGATCTCCCCCAACTTGTGGCTTCAGTGACTCATGGGAAAGTGGGTAGCAAGAGTTCAATAGCCCAGACAGCCCTTGCAGACCAAAGCAAGCAATGCAGATTCTATTCTAAGAGCAACAGGAAGCTTAGAGAGGTGATATGGGAGATAATTAATTTGTGTTGTATTTATTTATTTATTTGCGGTGCTGGGGATCGAACCCAGGGCCTCATGCATGCTAAGCAGGTGCTCTGCCACTGAGCTACACCCCCAGGCCCCCCATTTGTATTTTAGAAAGTTGTAAGGAAAGCAAGCATGTTCACATATTACCAGCAAACTGGTGCACACCTATAATCCCAGCAACTCAGGAGGCTGAGGGAGGAGGACGGCAAGTTCAAAGGTAGCTTCAGCTATTTAGGCAAGATCCTAAACAACTTAGTGAGAACCTGTCTCAAAATAAAAAAAATTAAAAATGCTGGGGATAGCCAGGCGTGGTGGCGCACGCCTGTCATCCCAGAACTTTGGGAGGCTGAGACAGGAGGATCGCGAGTTCAAAGCCAGCCTCAGCAATGGTGAGGCGCTAAGCAACTCAGTGAGACCCTGTCTCTACATAAAACACAAAATAGGGCTGGGGGTGTGGCTCAGTGGTCGAGCACCTCTGAGTTCAATCCCCGGTACCAAAAAAAAAAAAAGACATCTGTCATTGGATTAGGGCTCACTCCAACCCACTGTGACTTTACCTTACTGGGTTACATCAGCCAAGACCCTCCTCCCAAGGAAGGTCACATTCACACATTCTGGGGACAAATACACCCACATGTCTTTATGGAGGACACAGTGCAATTCCTAACATTTTTCCCTTGGAAAAGATTAACAAAATTGACTAACCTTTAGCTAGACTAAGAAAAAAGAGAAAATATTCAAATCAGTAAAATCAGGAACAAAGGGGGAGTTATTACAATCTATCTACTTTACAAAAATAGGAAATATAAGGGAATGATATAAAAAATTATATGACAACAAATCAGACAATCTGGATGAAATAGACAACTTCCCGGGGGGATACAAATGGCTAAAATTGACTCAAGAAGAATTTTTATTTATTTATTTTAGTACTGGGGATTGAACTCAGGGGCACTTGACCACTGAGCCACATCCCCAGCCTTATTTTGTGTTTTATGTAGAGACAGGGTCTCACTGAGTTGCTTAGCGCCTTGCCCTTGCTGAGGCTGGCTTTGAACTTGTGATTCTCCTGCCTTCAGCCTCCCAAAATGCTGGAATTACAGGCTTGCGTCACTGCACCTGACTGTGAACTGATTTTGACAACAGTGCCAAGACCATTCTGTAGGGAAAGGGTAGACTGACAGATGGTGCTGGGACCCCTGGATGTCCACATCCAAAAGGATGGAGTGGCTCCTACCTTGTGCCACATACAAAATCAATCCTAAATGGATAAAAGTCCTAAATAGAAGTGCCACCCTTGTGAACTCTTAGAAGGAAACTAGGTGTAAATCTTTGTGATCTCTAATTAGACAGCCCCCAAGGTTTCTCCCCACCAGACCCTAACCCCCAACACCGCCACCTTGAGCATTGAAACCTCTGTATGAGTTTGGGTAAAAACAGACCATATTCAAGTAATTGCAACAGCTCAATACAAACTGTGCACCAAAAAGAATTTTTTTCTGCATATAAATTTGAAGATAGAATTTAAATATAAAAATATTTCATGCCTCCTAAATCTGAGAGAGCCTACTACATTGCCTTATGCTTAGCAGTTCTTATTCAAATAAATGAAAATTGAATAAAATGGCTCTTCTGTGGGTAAGCACTCGCATCTTTAGGAAAATTATTTTTTCACTCCCATGGCCCACGGTTGGCAGATGCTCCTATTTCTCAGTGATGATAACCACCATGTGATTGCCATGAGAGCATAAGGACCACGGTTTCATTTTCTGAAATACTGTCAGCTGCCAACCTAGGTCAATGTCTCCTGTGCTTTCCAGGGAAACCCTGATCAGACTAGCTAGACCGTCCTCCACCCACATTCTAGTCTGACCTGACCTCCTCCGAATGCTCCAAGACTCTCACATGTGCACACGATGGGGCCCACCATGACATAAGCAAGAGAAAACCTTGCAGTGAGATAAACCACTGATATTCAGGGGTTTATCTTTCTCCAAGGCTCCAGAGAAAACAGCACACACATTCAAAGTGAGGCCCTTGGGATGGGGATGTAGCTCAGTTGGTAAAGTGCTTGCCTCACACGCACAAGGCACAAGGCCCTGAGTTTGATCCCCAGCACCAAAAAAAAGAAAAAAGAAGAAAAAAAAGAATGTTTGTAATCTTAGTACCCGGGCAGGTCGAAGCAGGAGGTTTGCAAGTTCAAAGCCAACCTCAGCAACTTAGTGAGACTCTGTTTCAAAATTTAAAAAAATAAAAATGTCTGAGGATGGGGATGGAGCTCAGTGGTAAAGCACCCCTGGGTTCAATGCCCAGTGTCCTCCCGCTCCAAAAAAAGGCCAGGGGTCAGAGGGAAGGATAGGCTTTGAGGGTAACTTATACCTTAATATAAAGGTGTGGACCGGTGCAGGAAGAACCCGGGCCTGGCAGTGGCTGCGAACAGCATCACCTCCCAAGGCCTGAAGGAGGGAGGGCAGGTGTGGCTGCCGGGCCGACCAGGGCAGTGTGTGGGTAGGTGGGCGAGCCATGGGTCAAACCCAGCCTGAAGCCAGAGGGTCAGGAGCCGGGCACGAGGCCAGGCTACTCCATGAAGGTCGGAGAAGGCGGGAGGGTGTGTCCGGAGGAGGGAGAATATCTGCCACCTGTTATAGGGGCCACCGCTACGGACCCTAATGTACATCCCGGCTGAGCACCAAACCTTCCTTGAAAGGCAGGATTGGGCCTCAAGTGTGTGATGGAGGTCGGGAAATGACAGGTGGGGACGTCGCAGAATAACTGAATTTAAAGGGATAATAAGATTTACCTCGGAAATGTATGATGAGGAGCCAGGAGATGAGTATCTGCAGGAGTGTTTTACAGGGTCAATGCCAAGGACTTACTATAGCTGCTGCTGCCACTGAAGGGTGTGGAAAATGACAACCAGGGACATGACAGTCCCCTAACACTGTCTGCCCCAGAAGAAGAGGGAGGAGGAAAGCAATCATTAACCCTCTCCCAGGAAATCCTTTCCCAGTAACAACGGGCCCAAGGGGGGAAAAATGAACTTCATCCCTTACCGGGTTCGATCCCCAGCATCTCCACCAAAACAGACCTTCATCCCTCCGCAACCACAGAGGGTCCTGAAGGGAAGAGGCAGATACTGGAAGGCTGGGCCCTGGATTTGGACCCTTTCCCGTGGCTGGTGAGTCCTGGAAGGACCAAAGCAAATGCTGAAGCTCTGGGTAACAGAGGGTCCGGAGGCAAAGGGTAAGCAGTGAGCACCCAGTGCTAAGCTTTGCCCAGCGACAATGAGTTTCAGGCTTTTTTTTTTTTTTTTGGTACTGGGGATTGAACTCAGGGGTACTCGACCACTGAGCCACATCCCCAGCCCTATTTTGTGTTTTATGTAGAGACAGGGTCTCGCCATTGCTTAGCGCCTCGCCATTACTGAGGCTGGCTTTGAACTCGCAATCCTCCTGCCTCAGCCTCCCTAAGTGCTGGGATGACAGGCATGGCCACCACACCCGACGAGTTTCAGGCTTATTTACAACTTCTTTCCTGACTGTCCAAACCAATATGTCCTGCTTCAGTCTCCAAGGATTAAACCACTCGCACTGTGAACTATGAAACTCAGACTCCTGTAACCAATGGCCATTTTCCTACCCAGAAAATGAGACCCCCTGATTGATGGATTCCGCTGCGGAATAAAGGAGAGCTTGCTGATCCCTTTGAGGTCTGTCCCCTTCCTGGTTCTCGGGGCATCCGTAATGGTGCTGAAACCATGCTGTTTATTTTTGCTCACACTCACCCTTATCAGCGCCGACCCTGGGATCACCGCCAGCCTGAACTCTGCATTTCCACGGACTTTACATCTGCCCCACCTAAATTCCCGCTATGCTGTCCTTGCTTTGGCTTTCGTCATGGCCAGTGGTTTCCTAAGTGGCCTCTCCTGCCTTGGGTTCCCTCTTGATGAGGACACAGGAAGGGCACAGACATTGGAGCCACATGGGATGGGTTGAGCAGGCCCTTGGCACTCATCGTCTGGGACCTCGAGCTAGTGTAGCTCTCTGCTAGATAAACAATACAGGACGCCATTGTTTTGGACTAAGCTCTTGCACTGGGTCCCCGACAGATCAGACTACAAACCAAAATGGAGTCACCCATGCTAAAATTGCACCTCACCAAACCACCGGGCAGTGGTTATCTGACTTTGCCAAGAAATGGAGAGTTTCCTAAACCTGCCAGTTTTAATCAGCATGATAAAGACGTTCCCTTTGCTTTAATCCTTACAAAAAAAGTAAACTGAAGCGATCTGACGCTAACCAACGACTTATTTTATATTGCTTTGTCTCCCTGTCCATTGCTTATGAGGAGAGCAACTTTGGAATGACTAAGCCACCCACCTGCTCGTTGTTTCTGCTTTTGTCAGCCCACCTCCGTCTGTAGAGCCAACCTGCTCTGCCCAGCCCAACAGATTGCTTTTTCAATTTTATGGAGTGAAGGGTGGCCCCATTCTAGAATTGAAAATAAAGCAGAATGAGATCTTTGTTGTAATGTTGTCCTTTGACACCTCTGGGTTTATGTCCTCAGCTATAAAATGGGGACCATAAAGCTCCTCTCCAACATTAAAAGTAACATATGGCCAGGCATAGTGGTGCAAACCAGTAATCCCAGCTACTCTGGAGGCTGGGTCAGGAGGATCATAAGTTGGAGGCCATCCTCGGCCATTTAACAAGACCCTGTCTCAAAGTTAAAAAATAAAAAGAGCTGGGGTATAGCGCAGTGGTAGAATGCCCCTGGGTTCCGTCTCCAGTACTGCCTCCCCCCACAAAATAATATACATAAGACATTTAGCAAAGCGAGCGATCAATAGATTATAGCTATTACTATTGCCCTTCCTCACCCCCATCCATACCCGCCAAAAACGGAGTTGGACACAGAACCCATTTGAGGTTCTTCACAGCCTGGACGTGGAGTACAGAGCTGAATTATGGACTAAAGGGAGAAATCGGGGGAAGAATTGACTACGGAGCATCTGGCAATGGTATTAAGATCAGCTGAGGAGCCTGGGCGAGGTAGCGCCCACCTGTAATCCCAGCAGCTTGGGAGGCTGAGGCAGGAGGATCATGAGTTCAAAGTTAGCTTCAGCAACTTAGTGAGACTGTCTCAAAAAAAAAAAAAAAAAAAAAAAGAGCTGGGGGTGAGGCTCAGTGGTTAAGTGCCCCTGGGTTCAATCCTCAGTGCCCAAAAGAAAACAAAAAGATTGGCTGCAGAATAAGAAGACATACAAGGGAATCAGCTCTGGGAAATTGTAGAGGTCAACCTGATCATGCAGGGAGAGACTCAGATTTTGGAAGAAGAAGCAAAATAAGAAGACAAATGGGAGCAGGATGATGGGTACGGTTTGCACTCTTTCAGCAGGAGGACGAAGGGAAACCAAGAACACACAGGAATTCTGAGGACTTGGAGCCCAGGGACCTGCAAATCCCCTACAGCGTTGCCCTGGCAACAGACCCCGCACCTGCATGAGGCAATGTCTTGGAAGAAAACACACATGCGTGCGTGGGGAACCTGAGTCTTGGTAGGTCCCACCAAGACTGATTTAGGGAGAATTTTGGAATGGCTTTGTAGATGACCTGCTCCCACGCTGCTGCTCCTGATGACAAATCCTGGAGTTGCTTGTCAGGGGTGTCTTGAGTAGCACCCCCTGGAAGGAATTACAGCCTGGTACAAGGGAAAGGTCCCACTTTGGGGACCCTGCATGGGTTGACCTGGGATCACATCTCCCCAGGAAGCCATTCTTGGCTTGGGAACCTGAAGACAAAGCCTAACATCCCAGCCCCGCCAAGGTGGTCTGAGTTCAGGCACTCCATTTCAGCCCCCCTGGCCCTGTGAAATAGACCTCATTATCCCCTTCAGAGTTGTTCTTATTCAGAGTCCACTAATTTTTACTGATTCTGTAGTTGCCTGAATGGCCTCCTTGTGGTAGGATGAAGAAGGAGGGTCCCGGACCTCACATGCTAATAAAGATAGATTCATAGGAAATCAGCAGATACAAATACAGAAGATGTTCCTCAAATCTGAAACTTTCCACCTGGATTGCCTTCTGCTCCAGGAAGCTCACCTGATCATTTTCAATAGCAGGCCACCCCTACCGCCTGCCCTCCCTGGTGAAACCAGAATCAGATGACAGGCAGACAGGCAGGGATGGGCTCCAGAGACTGGAGGGATTGAAATGGGAATGCCTTCAGAGCCCTTCCTCCACCAGTATCAAGATAACCTGCCCCTGCTCCAACCTGTTGCTAAGGTAACCTGTCCCAGGAATTGTCCCTCCCTACAGGGAGTTATAAAAGTTAATTAATGTGTCCTGGGCTGCTCCATCTGGCCCTTCCCCATGTCCATCTGCTCCTCACCTTTTGGCCATCTGTCCCACGGGAGCATCTCCTGGGCCTAGTCACACATGCAGGAGGGAGAGACACGGTGGAAGACAGCAGGAGAACAAAGCAAACCTAGGATGAATAAGAGAGGCAGAATGCTCTCACTTTCTGGGATTGCCAGCTATGGCTCCCTTCTCCCTCCTGGGAGGAGTCTATGTTACCCCTTTTAAATAAACCCTGCTCCATATGCTTGCCTGGGTGAGCTTCTCTAATGCGGTATTTCAACATGTGAGGAAGCAGGACTCGTCACCGGTAACCAGCGGTATCCCTGGAGCTGCCCAGTGCCCTGCTGCCCACTAGGGACTGGAGCTAGTTAGCTATTGTGCTTCACTGGCTAAGAAACAACTGGGTTGGAGGTGCTTCTTCCCCACCCCAGTGCTTCTCTCCACCTGGGGGACCTTCTTAGCACTCAGCTCCCAGCCCTCCTCTGTCTGTCTACCCTGTTCCTCTGTTTCAGGGATGTTGGAATAACTGATCTGCCTGCAAAGTTTGAAAGAACCCAGGTGTGCCAGTCCCCTCCTCTTCCCCTTTCTTAAGAGCTGGCAGCTCCTCCTGGAAAATATTCTCTCTGGCTCCAGGGATAGCTTCAGCAGAGCTGAAGTTGATCCTAGAATAACAGTGAAGTGGGCAAGAGGTAGAGCTTTCTTTTGTAAGCTCCTGAGGTTTGGGGCGGTTATTGTGGCACGATAGTGAATACTCTCCTCTACAAAACCTGGCATTCAGACGTATGAAAATCTGAAATAGGCAGCACTGGCTGTGGGACTGTGCTGAAGGCGCTGCCCCTGGAGGCTGGATTATCACCTGAGATAACTTGGAAGGAAGATGATTGAGCAAATGAATTTTTGGCTTTTGGGTAAGAAATGGGGAAAGAGTTTGAGGGGGAATGTCATGAGCATCGAAAGGGGATCTGTAGAGTAGAGGAAAGGGAGAGGGGCAGAGGAGAGCATGGAAAGAGCAAATATTGGGGAATGATATTAGCCAAATTATATTGCATGTATGAATAGGTAACAATTAATCCTACCATTGTATACAACTATAATGCACCTACAAAAATATGGAAAAGCCAGGCATGGTGGCACAGGCCTGTAATCCCAGCAGGTCAGGAGGCTGAGGCAGGAGGATCATGAGTTCAACGCCAGCCTCAGCAACTCAGCAAGACTCTGTATCTAAATAAATATAAAAAAAGAGCCGGGGATGTGATTCAGTGGTTAAGTGTCCTGGTGTTCAATCCCTGGTTCATATATATATATATTAGTTTCTATGAGTTGCATTTGACAAGGTACAATAAGGAAAAATTGGACAGATTACAAGAAATTAAATGTAATGTAGAAAGACTAGACATTCCAGGACCTACAGAGTTGAAAGATGATTTTAATTCTCAAAAGGCAAATGATAAAAACTGGGAAGTATTTGCAAGAGAAAGGCTTGTTAATACTTAGCTTGGTGTTTATGACCAAATCAAGGGTGAAAATGTCGTAGTCTGTTAATCAATCAGTATAGTATCCAGTAAATCCTTTAAACTGGACAAAATGAAGACAAGAAGACAGTCTCCCTGGAAGTCTGAAACTTCAAGCAACTAGAGTCTAGAGAGACGTACTTCAGAAAGTGCAGTTAGCTCTTTCACCTCACCAGAGCCAAAGGCTCATGAAGTCAACCAAAGTTTTTTTGAAATTTTGGAGAAATTGACCCAATTATTAACCTGAAAACAACAATGAAAATGACCTTTTCCCCATTTGATGTTGTTTTTTTTTTTTTTTTTTTTAAATATTTATTTATTTATTTTTTAGTTTTAGGTGGACAGAATATCTTTGTTTTTATGTGGTGCTGAGGATCGAACCCAGTGCCTCACGCATGCTAGGCGAGCACGCTACCACTGCGCCACAATCCCAGCCCCCCTTTTCCCCATTTGAAATGACGCTTCTACCCTTACATGTTCTAGGCAGGAAGCCAGCCAGCTGAGAAGGCTGCTCAGCTCCATGGAAAACATAACATGTAACATCTACATCGTGGCTGGCTGTTGAATTTAATGACCCACCCAGAGGAGGCACCCAAGAGCCACCAGGAGAATGGAAGAGAGAGCCACTTCCAGGGATGGAACTAAGACCTAACTTTCTTCAATCCTAGGTAGGGATACACACACACACACACACACACACACACACACACACACACACACACATACACATATCTCCCCTTCCCCCTGGGAATTCCTCATTTCCTTTTTTTTCTTTAATTAGAGGATTATACTTATGCATAGTAGTTGGGTTCATTTTTAAAATTATTTATTTATTTAATATTAATTTTTTAGTTGTAGGTGGACAGAATATCTTTATTTTATTTTTATGTGCTGCTGAAGATCGAACCCAGTGCCTCACGCGTGCTAGGCGGGCATGCTACCACCGCGCCATAACCTCAGCCCTAAATTTTTTTTATTTTTTAATCTTTATTTTATTTATTTTTATGTGGTGCTGAGGATCGACCCCAGTGCCCCACGCATGCGAGGCAAGCGCTCTACCACTGAGCTACAATCCCAGCCCCAGTTGGGTTCATTTTGATAAAATCCCTTTCCTCACTTTCCCCCCCTTTTTTGCTCTATCTTCTGCATGTTAGAGAAAACAGTCAACCCTTGATTTTCTGAATCAGCTTATTTCACTTAGCATGATGTTGTCCATTTCCATCCATTTACCGGCAAATGCTATGATTTCATTTTTTTTTTATGACTGTGTGAAACTCTGTTGTGTAAATATAGCACATTTTCTGAATCCATTCATCTGTTGGTGGGCTTCTGGTCTGGTGCCTTAATGGAGCTATTGTGAATTGTGCTCCTATAAGCGTGGATGTTGCTGAATCACTATTCACTAATCACTATAGTATGTTGATTTTAGTTCTTTTAAATAAATACCAGAGAGTGGGATAGCTGGGTTGTATGGTGGTTTTGTTCCTAGTTTTTTGGGGAATCTCTATTCTGCTTTCCAGAGTGCTCATATTAATTTGCAGTCCCACCAACAATGGTTGAGTGAACATTTCCTCCCTCCACATCCTCGCCAGCACTTATTATTTGTATTCTTGCTAATTACCATTCTGACTGGTGTGATATGAAATCTTAGGGCAGTTTTGATTTTCCTTTTTCCGATTGCTAGAGATGTCATTTCAAAGGGGGAAGGGTCTTGGAATATATCCCCCCAAAAGAGGGGATGGATATTGACAACTAGGAGGAGGACAGATAACTTGTCTGAGTCGTTCTTCAGTCTATGAATCGAGAGCAGCTGTAACTGATCTGGAATGGAGACCATCATGAGATCCTAGACTTTGATCTTGATTCTTGAATGGATGGGATTTTGTGGGGGAGAAGGATTATATTTTAGTGTGAAAGAAGGGAAGCAAAGGATTGACCAAGAGGGTAGACTGTGGGGGGGATTATATGATAGTTCTATATTTTTGCTGCTTTTCCCTCTGAGAGGAATGTGAGCTCACCCTCTGCCATAGTGCTGGAGTGCTCCTTTTGGGACAGAATCAGTGAAGAAATGCCAAGATCTTAATTCTGAATCCTCATTGGACTTCTCAAAGAACCTAGGCGTTGCCTATTCTTAGTTAATATAAACAACAATTAAATTAGAAATCATCTGCATCGAGCAAGCATTAGCCACTTCGGGGCAAATATTCTTTTATTCTCATGGCCCCGTTCAGACCAGTGGTGGCTCTTTCTCTTCTTTTCTTTTTTCTTTTTTTTGTTACTCATTAGGACTGCTGTGTTCGCTAAGTATAAAATAAACAATAAATTTCAGAGAATACAAAGAACATGAAATATTTCATTAATCATTTTTACATTAATTGCTTGTTGATACACACTGAATCAAACAATATATTACTAAAATTAATTTTGCCTGTTTCTTTTTACATGTGTTCACACACTGGAGATTGAACCCAGGGCCTCAACCATGCGAAGCACCTGCTCTACCATGTAACTACAACCCCTGCCAACTTTTTATTACAATGTGGGTACTAGACAAGTTAAAATCACTAGGTAATTTTCATTATATTTCTTTTTGTTGGTGGTGGGTTTTGTTGGAGGTGGGTACCAAGGATCGAATCCAGGGGCAATTAACCACCAAGCTGCATCCCCACCCCTTTTCGTTGTTTATTTTTTGGGACAGGGTCTTGCTTAGTTGCTTAGAGCATTGCTAAGTTGCTGAGGCTGGCCTTGTATTTGTGATCCTCCTGCCTCAGCCTCCCAAGCCACTAGGATTACAGGCATGTGCCACTGAGTCTAGCACTTTTCCTTATATTTCTATTGGGAGGCCCTGTTCTAGGTAATGTCTGAGAATGGCAAAGAACAAATATCAATATGAACACTTTACAGATATAACAGTAAATACCAGAAGAAATGAATACAAGAGTTAAACATGATTGCCTCTAGGAGATGGCTGACAATTTAAGTTGTACTGACATGTTAAACCATGGCAGTACAACTTAAATTCTCTTTAACTCTGTTCATTTATCATATTAACTTCTAAAATTTAGACAGCAACAAAATAATAGTGAGGCACTTCATAGAGGCATTTTGTGTGTGTGTGTGTGGTGCTGGGGATTGAACCCAGGGCCTCGTGCATGCGAGGTAAGCAATCTACCACTGAGCCATGACCCCAGCCCCCATAGAGGCATTTGATAGTGGAGGTAGCCATTTATTTATAACTGCTTCAGTTTTTTTTTTGTTTTGTTTTTTTTCCTAGTATTTTCTTCAGAAATACTAATCATTCATATCTTTATTTTTATTCTTTATTTTTCTTTATTTTTGTTTTTTTAAGCAAACAAGCAAGCAGAAATTTATTACAAAGGAAGTTTAGGTTCAGAAGTGTAAGAAAGCTCCCAATGGAGAGTCTGGGAGGGGCAAGACTGCCAACAGGTTCTCTCCGCATTCCTTCTTTTTTAAAACATTTTTTGTATTTTTTTTAATTAATTTAATTTTTTTCATTTATTTATTCTAATTAGGTTTACATGACAGCAGAATGCATTTTGATTCATTGTACACAAATGGAGCACAACTTTTCACTTCTCTGGTTGTACACAATGTAGAGTCGCACCACGTGTGCAGTCACACATGAACCTAGGGTATTGTTGTCCACCGCATTCCACCATCTTTCCTGCCCCCGTGTCCTATTTCCTCCCCTCCCCCATGACCAAAGTTCCTCCATTCTTCCCATGCTCCCTCCCACATTATGGATCAGCATCCACTTATCAGAGAGAACATTCAGCCTTTGGTTTTTGGGGATTGGTTTACTTCACTTAGCATGATGTTCTCCAACTCCATCCATTTACCTGCAAATGCCATAACTTCATTCACTTTTTTTGCTGAGTAATATTCCATTGTGTATATAACCACAGTTTCTTTATCCATTCATCTATTGAAGGGCATCTAGGTTGGTTCCACAGTTTATCTATTGTGAATTGAGCTGCTATAAACATTGAAGTGGCTGCGTCACTATAGTATGTTGTTTTTAAGTCTTCTGGGTATAGACCAAGGAGTGGGATAGCTGGGTCAAATGGTGGTTCCATTCCGTTTTCTAAGGAATCTCCATACTGCTTTCCAGATTGGTTGCACCAATTTGAAGTCCCACCAGCAATGTATGAGTGTGCCTTTTCCTCCACACCCTCGCCAACACTTATTATTGTTTGTATTCTTGATAATTGCCATTCTGACTGTCGTGAGATAAAATTTTAGTTTTGATTTGCATTTCTCTACGGGCTAGAGATGTTGAACATTTTCCCATATGTCTGTTGATTGATTGTATATCTTCTGAGAAGTGTCTGTTCAGCTCCTTAGCCCATTTATTGATTGGTTTGTTTGTTTTTTTGGTGTTAAGTTTTTTGAGTTCTTTATGTATCCTGGAGATCAGTGCTCTATCTGATGTGTGTGTGGCAAAAATTTGCTCCCAAAATGTAGGCTCTCTGTTCACCTCATTGGTTGTTTATTTTGCTGAGAAGGAGCTTTTTAGTTTGAATCCATCCCATTTATTGATTCTTGCTTTTTATTTCTTGTGCTTTAAGAGTCTTGTTAAGGAAGTTGGGACCTAATACAACAGTGCAGAGTCTCTGGTCTAATTCCCAGGTCCTTGATCCACGTCGAGTTGAGTTTTGTGCATGGTGAGAGATGGAGGTTTAGTTTTATTTTACTGCATATTAATTTCCAATTTTCCCAGCACCATTTGTTAAAGAGTCTATCTTTTCTCCAATGTATGTTTTTGGCACTTTTGTCTAGTATGAGATGACTGTATTTATGTGGATTTGTCTCTGTGTCTTCTATTCTATACCATTGCTCTACATGTCTATTTTGTTGCCAATACCATGCTGTTTTTGTTATTATAGCTTTGTAATATAGCTTAAGGTCTGGTATTGTGATGCCTCCTGCTTTGTTCTTCTTCAGCAGTGGCTCTTTCTCAGTGACTGATAAGCCTTCAACTCCAGCAGGCACATGTGGACAGGGAGAATTACCTTCTGACATGTCACCAGCTGCCAGTGTAGGTCTGCGAAGTCTGTCTCCCAGAGAGATCAACCCTCAGCCTGCCTTGCACCCACAACTTCCACACATTGAATCCAGCTTCCTCAGCCTCTTCCCGGCTGCGCTGGAACTTTTATACACATACACACATGCTCGAGGGCCAAATACTCCCTTCTTGTTGGATTGTCCCGTGGTCAGCTCTTTGGTGAACCTCAGCTCTGCTGACCATCCATCTTCAGATTTATGTCTTTCTTTCTAAAGGGTTGAAAATTCCTTTTCACAAATAGAATCTGTCTTATTTCACAAGGAAGTCCCAGAGCCCCAGGGAAGGTCACAGGCAGAAGTTACATAGATATGCAAAAGCTGATCTCCACAGGGAGGGACTGGAAGGAAAAGTCCAAGCCCAACATGCTTAGCCTGCAGCAGGGAGAGCTGGTTCTTTGGGACCACATGAAATTATTCTGTTTCCTTTCAAATGGTGGCCATCTGGTTATTTACAGATAGCACTGATGACCCCTGTGTCTTCTCTTCTCTAAGCTAAATGTCTCCAGAACTTTCATGGATTGGGCAGAGAGAGATTTATAGAATGTAACGTGCCAGATAAAGGTTAAGTATTACGTGGTCTGGCTTTAAGACCCAGTCTCCATTCTGATCACTTTTCTCTGAGCACAATTCACTTTGTCAATAGCATCCACACAGAAAAGGAATCCAAAATACCAGCCAGGCTTCAGGTGCAAAATCATTCACCACAGCATCAGCCATAATGGCAAAAAGAATCTGAAAATGAGCTCTGATGTGAAGAAAATGGTTGTGATTTTATGGTCCACGGTGATATAGCCACATACGATATGAGGGGCCACTGAAAATCATGTTTAGCAACCCAAGAGAAAAGAACACGTGCCCACCCCAAAACATGGACCAGACCACTGAGAGCAGCATCATTCACAACCACCACAAAGGGGCAAAACCCTAAATGTCCATCAAAAGGTGAATGATTAAACAAAGGTGGTATTATCCAATATAATTGGATATTTTTTGCTTGTTCTTTTTAGCTGTACATGACAGTAGAACGTATTTTGACATATCCTACATACATGGAGCACAGCTTCCCATTCTTGTGGTTGTACATGATGTGGAGTTTCACTAGTTGTGCATTCATATAGGAACACAGGACAGTGATGTCCCATTCATTCTACTGACTTTCCAAATCCATAGAAACAGAAAGTAGATTAGTGGTTGCCAAGAGCTGGAGCTGGGGAGGGAGGGTAGGAAATTTCTTTTTCAGTGCTGGGGATTGAACTCGACCACTGAGCCACATCCCCAGCCCTATTTTGTGCTTTATGTAGAGACAGGGTCTCACTGAGTTGCTTAGCGCCTCGCTATTGCTGAGGCTGGCTTTGAACTCGCGATCCTCCTGTCTCAGCCTCCCTAAGTGCTGGGATTATAGGCGTGTGTCACCACACCCGGCTGGAGATTTCTTTTGAGGCTGATACAAATGTCTTAAAATTTGTGGTGATAATGTCACAACTCTGGGAATATTGAACAGAAATAACTCTGTTTTCCTAAACCCACAACACTTCTGACACCAGGTGTGTGGCCTCTCTCCCCCACGCTGACCAGCTATCTCCCTGGCCTCCAGACCACTTAGCTCCATGTAGGGCTCCATCCCGCAGCCTGTCCCGCCTCAGATGCCAGTCGCAGGCCCCAGGTAGCCACAGGTACTTCTGAGCAATGGGTGTGATAATTTGCTTGAACAGCTCACACAACTCAGGGAAATACTTTGTTCCTATTGCCAACTTATTATAAAGGATAGAGCTCAGGACCCGTCCACTGGAAGAGATGCATGTGGCAAGGGGTGGGAGCCAAGATGGGCGTCAGTCTCCAGAATGGAATCCATAAATCCTTTCCTCATGTAAGAGATGGAGCCAGTCTCCCGCCCTCATTCAGTTGGAAAACCAAAGAACACATTCTTTCTTCTGAAACTCAGAGAAAACCCGAGTAAACCCGCTGGCTTCCTTTGCTCTTGGTTACTGGCTTTCTCTGCTGATTTAGAAGTCACTTTGAGCCCGGCAAAGTCACAGACCTCTACCGCTTTGCTACAGGTCGCATCTCTGATGCGTGGACACCCTGGTGACAATCGCTTTGGTTTTCAAGATATGTGGAGATGGCCGTATGTGGCTCACACTGGCTGAAGCCACCCAGCCTTTCATGTGGGCTGGTTCAAGTGTCCAGTGGGCCACCCTTCCCACCAGAGGGCCCCAAACTCCACCTCGGGTGGTACTGCCCCTGCCATGGTGCTGCTCTGGGCGTGCACAGAAAGCCAGTGCATCACCTTTCCACACGCAGCATCCACACCCTCCCGGGGCGTGCCACCCTCCAGCACCTCCATGTGGTCCCCAACCCAGAGGCTCCCTGAACCCCACTTGGCTTTGACGGATGTTGCATTTAACTTAGGCAAGCCACATTAAATCATCAGCGACTGGTGATTGAACTCAACTCTGGCCCTTCGCCCCCCTCTCTCTGGAGTCCAGGGTGTGGAGCTGAAAGTTCCAACCCTCTGGGGACCGGCGCCATGCCCCAAGAGTCACCTCATTGGCATAAGCTCAGGTACGGTTGGAAGCGCTTATGGTGGATACACAAAGATGTTCTTACCCAGATCACTCAGAAGTTCCAAGGCTCTTGGGGGCTTGTATCTGGAGCTACAGGTAAAGATCAAGCACTCTGCCCCTTGGTTTCCCTGGGGGATCAGTACCAGGACACACACACAGGCACCCACGGACACCAAAGTCTGTCATGTCCAAGTCCTTGTATAAAATGGACCTGTGCACATTCTGCTGTGGACTCTGAGCCATCTCAGTGACTTACAATATGGAAACAATATACGTGCCGTGTAAATGGCTTCTCCATTGGATTGTTTCAGGAATAGCCAAGAAATAAAATGTGTTCGCGTTCAGATGTAATTGTTTTAAAATGTTTGTTTTTTTTTAGGGGCTGGGGTTGTGACTCAGCCGTAGAGCACTCGCCTAGCATGTGCGAGGCGCTGAGTTTGATCCTCAGCACCACTTAAAAAATAAATAAAATAAAGGCATTCTATCCAACAAACTACAACTAATATATATATATATATATATATATATATATATATTAGTCATAGATGGGCACAATATCTTTATTTATTCATTTACTTTGATGGGGTGTTGAGGATCGAACCCAGTGCCTCACACGTGTGAGGCAAGCGCTCTACCACTGAGCCCCAGCCCCAGCCCTCAGACATGATTTCTTTAAAAATGTGAATTGGAAGGAAGTTAATGGACTCAGCCTGCATTAATGAAGTTCTAGCGTCCAGAAGGAGGGAGGTGAGAATCCTTTGTGAGACCTATCGGAACACACGTGGATCATAGTGTTCAGTTCTGGAAGGTACTCTGTGAGAGATAACACGCAAACCCTGGATATACATTAGAATCACCTGGATGCTCTCAAAACTCTTGATGCCCAGGTCACACCCAAGACTAATCAGACTTTCTTGGAAAATGTATTTTGTAGCACTCACTGTTGACAAAACCAAATATGAAATCAACTTAGGTGTCCACCAGTGGATCCACCAGTGGATGGATAAAGAAAATGTGGTATAGATGCACAAAGCATATACACTCAATGTCATATATATATACACACACACATTGTGAACACATACACAATGGAATATTATACAGCCATAAAAAGAATGAAATCTTGTCATTTTCTGGCGATTTCATCTGGCCTGGGTAGGAAACTTGGCTATTACCTGTCTTCTGCTTTCTAGGAGGTTAGAAGGTTAGTTAACAAGTTAGTTTGGGTTTGGTGATGGGAATGTTAGCATGAATGACTCCATCTTGATTTTTGGTCTGGCCTCCCAAAGCCCAGTGCAGAAACCTTGTCCAAAACAATGACTCCTTATTTTTATTGAATAGGCCTCAGTGGTGTCTTCTGAGATTTTCCACTGTAAGGTCACTATTATTTTTCCTTTATATCTGATTAAATCCTGGAGAGATACCGGGAGACAATGTGGGATACAGTGTTTCTCCTTGAACTTTCTCAGGCATCTGTGTTTGTCAAAGTGCCTGTGATCCCACGGTTGAATGGAAGAAATTCATGGAGGAGCTCATGAGATGGGTGGGATGGTTTCAGGAATGGCTGAAGGCCTGGAGAAGATCAGATTCAGGAATGAGCGGTCCAAAAATAGTTGGAAGATCATCAGATGTGGATTTTTTCTTGCTGGTTGGAAATAAGTAGAATCAGGCAAAACCAGGTTTTTAAAACTGCAAGCAATTTCCTGGGTCTCGGAAGGGAAGGGCTGAGCTCACCCTTTGGGTGACAATTCACTTTATGTGGGAATCAGGCAGTAGTCCGTTTAACAATACCCACGGCAAAAGAGTTGTAGCCAGTGACTCTGGAGGCTGAGGCAGGAGGATGGCAAGTTTGAGGACAGCCTGGGTAACTTAGTGAGGCCCTGACTCAAAATTTTAAAAGGGGGGAGCTGTGAGAGGGGAGCTCAGTTGTTGAGCACTCAAGTTCAATGCCACCACCAAATAAATAAATAAAAGAATATTTGCAGACAACTATTTGAGCCTCTATTTTTAATTCTTTAGGGTACATACCCAGATGTAGAACTGCCTGTGTGTGTGTGTGTGTGTGTGTGTGTGTGCGCGCGCGTGTGGTACCTGAGATTGAACTCAGGGGCGCTTAACCGCTGCGCCACATCCCTAGCCCTTTTTCTGTATTTTATTTAGAGACAGGGTCTCACTAATTTGCTGAGGCTGGCTTTGAACTTTCAATCCTCCTGCCTCAGCCTCCTGAGCCACTGGGATTACAGGTATGTGCCACCGTGCCTGGCTGCCCTGTGTTTTAAAGTTATCTGTTTTTGTTGTTGTTGTTTTTTTTTTTTTTTTTGGTACTGGGGATTGAACTCAGGGGCACTCGACCACTGAGCCACATCCCCAGCCCTATTTTGTGTTTTATGTAGAGACAGGGTCTCACTGAGTCGCTTAGCGCCTCGACATTGCTGAGGCTGGCTTTGAACTCGCGATTCTCCTGTCTCAGCCTCCCTAAGTGCTGGGATTACAGGCTTGAGCCACCGCGCCCGGCTTGTTGTTGTTGTTTTTTTGTTTTTGTTTGTTTCTTTTTTAAACCAGGAATGGCAAGACACACCAAAATAACAGTAGTGAAAAAGTTTGTATTCTGAGATCCCTAGAAAGAGCAGGCTTTTTGCTCCATGCCCATGGGGAAGGGCACCGTGGGGAAGCACCAGGGTCCCCACCTGCTCTAATTGGTTCTGGGGCACAGGGCTACTTCCAGCCGTCTGTATCTGGCCCCGGGGTGACTGGGCAGGGCCCTGCCAGGAGGTGTTTGAGGTGTGGTTCTGGATTGCTTGGTTTGCCTATACAAGGTACGCTCTAGGACGCGTCTGTTACCTCTAGGAATCAGCTCACCCTGGGAGGGCCTGTCCCCTCAGCCTCAGCAAAGGTCCCCAGTGTAGAAGCCTCAAAATACAGGAAATAAGACTGGCTTACCACATTCTTAGTGAGTCTCTGTTTACCATTTTGAGGAACTGCTTTCCCTGCGACACTTTAGGTTCCTGCTGTCACTGAGGGAAACTCAGTGAGCCCTCCAGTTCCTCTTGCTTTCAGTAGACTTTAAAAATCACTAATTTTAATAGAGCAGAGGAAGGGGATTGGAGGGGAGGGCGGAGGGGAGGTCACAGGAAGCACCGAAGAACAGTTTCCTCCAAATTACTCTGTGTTCATGTGCAAACATACCACTGTAAATCCTGCTTCTATACACACACACACACACGTATATATGTAATTATAATGTCCTAATTACAAATGAACTTAAAAAAGTCATTAATTTTGGGCTGGGGCTGTAGCTCAGTGGTCGAGTGCTTGCCTGGTGCGCATAGGCCCTGGGTTTTTGGGGTTTTTTTTTCCTTTTTAATTTGTTCTTTTTAGTTGTACATGACAGTAGGATGTATTCTGACCTGTTATACATACATGGAGTATAACTTCCATTCTTGTGGTTGTACATGACATGGAATCTCACTGGTCATGTGTTCATGTATGAACTCAGGAAACTGACGTCTGAGCCATTCTACCGTCTTTTCCATTCCTGTCTCCCTCCCTTCCCTTCATTCTCTTTTTTCTAACCCAGTGAACTTCTATTCTTCCCTCCCCCTTATTGTGAGTTAGCATCTACACAGGCCCTGGGTTCCACCCCCAGAACTGAAAAAACAACAAAAGAGAAAGCAACTGGTTTCGGAGATCACACAGCTGTGCCATGTAGTATCAGCCTCCCGTGAGCTTGAGTCTAGATGACGCCTCTGACCAAGGCCACCTTGGGTTAAAAACTGTTGTCTTTCACCATCTCCCAAGTCCAACAAAAGATGACTTTTGTATTTTAATGATTAACTGCCAGGTTACTTATTCCTGGGAAAAGGAACTAAAAAGACACAAGTTGTAAAACTTCCTAATCAGTGACCTTTCTCTAGACTTAGAGAACCCAGGACATCTGACATGACATCAAAGTGCGGATTAGGTAAGGATTTGCTAATCTTGTTCTTTAATTAAAAGTGGAATAATATTTAACTTGCAGGTAAATAATATTTTATCTAAAAAAATCTAGGGGATGAGAGACAGTTGCTCTCTCAAGGGAACTGCAAAAGAGAAAAGGAAACATAGGTCCTGGGTGACCACCAGCCTGTTCAGCAAGTGGCCTTCCTGCTCACCACCCCTGCTCCTCCTTTCCCTTCCTATAAAAGTCCTTTGAGCCCCTGAGTTTCCTCAGGTGGAGCTTTGAGGACCCAGAACTGGCTCTATCTTCAAAGTGTCGAACCTTAAACAACACTGATTTCCTTCCCACCAATTCTTGTCTCTAAATATTGGCTTTTGAGTGGAGAGCAGGACCAAACATTGATCAGTCACACTGCCAGCCATGGAATGGACCTGCCACCAGGGTTCTGATTTCTCCACAGCCTTACCAACACCTTTTAAAAAATATTATTTAAAAAAAATGGTCCAGGTACAGTGGCACACACCTGTAATCCTGGCGACTCGGGAGGCTGAGGCAGGAGGATTGCAAATTCAAAGCCAGCCTCAGCAACTCAGCGAGACCCTGTCTCAAAATAAAAACTAAGAAGGGTTGGGGATGTGGCTTGGTGGTAAAGTGTCCTTGGGTTCAATTCCAAACAAGACAAAATGAAAAAGACCAGTACAAACAGCAATGATTATTATCAGCTTCATAAATTACATGTTACATCTGTGAGTGTGTGTGTGTGTGAGTGTGTGTGTGTGTGAGTGTGAGTGTGAGTGTGTGTGTGTGTGAGTGTGTGTGTGAGTGTGTGAGTGTGAGTGTGTGTGTGTGAGTGTGTGTGTGTGAGTGTGAGTGTGTGTGTGTGTGAGTGTGTGTGTGTGTGAGTGTGTGTGAGAGTGTGAGTGTGTGTGTGTCCCTAGTGACTGAACCCCGGGGTGCTCTACCAATGAGCTACCTTCCCAGCCCCTTTTTGTTTTTTCTCAATTTTGAGACGAGGTCTTCCTAAGTTCCCCAGTTATGTTTTCTTTCAAATGTAAAGATTCTAATTTTAAATGATAAATCCTTTTTTTTTTAATTTTTATTTTTTTTATTGTGGTGCTGGGGATTGAACCCGGGGCCTTGTGCCTGTGAGGCAAGCTCTCTACCAACTGAGCTACATGCCCTGCCCCAAATGATAAATATTTTTAAAGTCAAAACAATTTTTAATATATCACAAGTACTTTCTTTTATTGTCTTTTTTTCCCCCATTTTGGTGTAAGAGGGGAACACGCACACACACACACACACACACACAATTTATAAAATCCCACATTTGAGTTTCCGAGTCCTGGGAGGATTCAAGAATGGACAAAGGACATGGCCGGACACAGCTCTGGGCTCTTGCCTCACCACACTCTAGATGCTCAAAAACAATGACACTTTCTTAGAGTGGCTGGCCCAGAGCTGGGAATCCTTGCAGAATGGACTGCCCTTCCCACCAGTTGCGGGTTCCAGAGGCTGAGTGTCACGGTTCCCGTGGCCCCAGGTGCAGCTCAGTGGAGGGGCGCTTGCCCAGGGCCCTGGCTCCCAGCCCCAGCTCCACAGATCAAGATGCTCACATGTAAGGGCCTCTCTCCTGCCCTTCCTGTCCTTGTCATTGAACATCTGTGCACAGAAATATGCACAGGACACACAATGACATTTCTGCCAACAGCAGGCTCTCCGTAGGTCAGCGGTCCCATGAGGTTATAACGGACCTGGGAAACTCCTGTTGCCTAGTGACATCAGAGATGTCAGGATGTCATAGCACACGTGTTCATGGTGGCAACAGACCCACTGTGCTGGCAGTCATGTGAACATATGTGACGATGCGTGTGCTCCTCCATCATGGTGCTAAACAAGCTCGTCACTGGTCGAGGTACATATTAGCTGTGCTGTGCATCGTGATGGTAGAGCCAGCGGCTTCGCTGGCTGAAAGGCAAGATGTCGCGTGGCACCTGCAGCAGCCCCCTGCCTCTTTTGGTGGCATCACGAGGTCACGCAAAGTGACTGAGGCCATCAAGATTGGGTTAAGCAGGGCTGGAGTGCAGCCAAGTGGCAGAGCACTTGCTGAGCAGGCAGGAGGCCCTGGGTTCCATCTCCAGCACCGCGGAAAAGGAAAAGACGGGATAGGTGCACTCTGCCCCAGCCGCACAGCCGTGGAATCACCTTTCTCAGCAGGTGTCCCCAGCCAAAAGTGACAGGTGGTTACAGCAGAGATCACAAGGTCATCCCTCTGCTCCCACGAATTCAAACTAAGAAAATGAACATCAGAGAACCTTCTGCCCACCGAAAAAGCTGGCCCATTACCAGCACCGCCAGGCATCTGCGGTTCCCACACCAGGTCACAAAAAACCCAGGATTTTTAAACATTATGTTGTTTTAAGTGTATTTGTTTTTGTTCTGATTGTTTTTTAAATGAACAGATCCCTTTTCCAAAAGAGCAGTTTGGGGTTACAGAAATATAGCTGGGCACACACCTGTAATCCCAGCGGCTGGGGAGGCTGAAGCAGGAGGATCACAAGTTCAAAGCCAGCCTCAGCAAAAGCGAGTCAATAAGCAACTCAGTGAGAGCCTGTCTCTAAATAAAACACAAAATAGAGCTGGGGATGTGGCTCAGTGATTGAGTTCCCTTGAGTTCAATCCCCAGTACCCCCCAAAAAAACGAAAGAAAGAAATATGGATGGGCTGGGGCAGAGGGTGCGTTGGGGATGCGTTGGTCAAAGCAAAACAAGTTCAAGACATCTCTGTACAGTGTGGCACACAGAGTTGATAGCTAGGTGTTATATACTTGAAAACTGCTAAGGGAAGAATTTAAGTGCTGTCATCGCAAATAAATGGTAAGTATGTGATACAAATGGCCAACAGATAAAGGGGGGAAAATGTGGAGCCAGGCACAGTGGCGCACGTCTGTAACCCCAGCACTTTGGGAGGCTGAGACTGGAGGATCGTGAGTTCAAAGCCAGCCTCAGCAACGGCGAGGCGCTAAGCAACTCAGTGAGACCCTGTCTCTACATAAAACACAAAATAGGGCTGGGGATGTGGCTCAGTGGTCGAGTGCCCCTGAGTTCAATCCCCAGGACCAAAAAAAAAAAAGAAAAAAAAAAAAGAGACCTCATTAGTCTTTAGGAAAATGTAAATGAAGTATCTTTCTGTGCATGCGGGAACGTGCTATGATGGAAAAGACAAAGTGCAATGAATGTTGGTAAGGTGTGAAGGAAAAGGAGCTGTCGGGATGAGACAGGTTGGTGAGACCGGAACAGCCATGAGCACCACAATTACGGAGAACAGTAGAGAGTCCTGAACATTAAAAATAAAATCACAGTACAATTCAGCTCTCCTGCTTCCAGGCATATATCCAAAGGAAATGAAATCGGAAGAGACCCGCACTGCCAAGGACAGCAGTAGTCTCAATAACAAATATGGAAGTGATCTAAGTGTCTAACACACGGGTAGACAGAGAAAGCATAGTGTATACATACACTATGGAATACATACAGCCTTCCAGACAAAGGAAAGCCTGTCATTTCCAACAACATGATAAACCTGGGGGATGTATGCTAAGTCAAATAAATCAGGCACAGAAAAGAAGCACTGTATGATTTCACTGACATATAGAATCTAAAGATGTTGAACTCAGATGTGGAGAGTAGAATGGTCAGAGGTTGAGGGGTGAAGAAGACGAGGAAAAGAGAGATATTGGTCAAAGGGTACAAAGTTTCAGTCAGGAGAAATAAATTTTAGTGATTGTGTTAGCCAGCTTTGTGTTACTAAAGCAAAACACCGGAGACAATCAACTTACTAAGGGAAAAGGTTTATTTTTGGCTCACAGTTTCAGAGGTTTCTGTTCATGATCACTTGGTCCTGTTGCTCTGGGCCTATTGGAGAGGCAGCACAGCATGTCAAAGGAGTCCTGTTCACCTCATGAGAGCTGGGAAGCAGAGAGAGACACGGGAAGGGGCAGGGTCCCCTAGCTCCTGCAAGGGTACACCCCAGTGACCTAACTTCCTTCCATTAGGCCCCACCTTCTAAAGATTCTGCCACCTCCCAGTACTGCCATGGGCTGGGAATCAAACCTTTTAACACAAGCCTTTGGGGAATATTTCATATCTCAATCATAGCAGTGATCTATTTGTTGCACAGAATAACTATGGTTAATAATAATACATTGTACATTTCAAAATTGCTAAAAGAATAGATCTTAAATGTTTTCACCATACACACACATAGTAAGTACTTAAGGATGGACATGTTAACTAGCTTGAGTTAATTATTCCATAACATAAACACCTAAAAACACCACCCTGGACCTTGCACATATATACAATTACCGTCAATTAATAAAACGATACCCATGTGAGGTAACATCTGTGTGAATCAGCTCAATTAGCCATTCCACAGCACAAGCCTATTTCAAAATATCATGTTGTACACCATTACTATAAACGATTTCTATTTGTCAGTTTAAAAAAATTTTAAATAGACGATAACTAGAAAAAAATTCTATGGAGGTGTGTTCCCTATTCATTCCATCCAGTTTGTTGACATGAATAAAAAAGACCATGTTTATTTTTAAACAAAGAAGAAGAAGAAGAAAACTGATGGGAAAATTCAGAGCTCTGATGAACCCCCTGTCCCTTGACCACAGGTACCCACATTTCCCCAATGGTTCTTATTTTGGAATGAACGGGGTCTGTGCGTTCCGATTGGTGATGCAGCACCCGTACATCCCCATCTCCTAGGTCAGAAGTTCATGGTTGGCGTGCGTTCTGTGGGTTCTAGCAAGTGTTTAAAGACACACCTCCAACGTTACCATATCACTCGGGATGGTTTCTCCCGCTCCAAAGCCCCCTGGAGTGCCACCTGGCCGTCCTTTCTCTCTCCCTGCAAGACTCCTGACAACTGCTGATCTTTTTTTTTTTTTTTTTTTTTTTTTTTTTTTTTTTTTT